>UESW01000206.1:0-59407 GCA_900491605.1 Calamus simplicifolius | reverse complement strand
TTTGTAATTGGCAGACAAATTAAGGAACTTTGTTGGGATAAGGTATGTTCCTTAGATGTACCTACTTATCCGGTTCTTGTAAAGGAATTTTACTTCAATTTATCAAGGGGAGATGGTGGTTTAGTGAGTATGGTAAGAGGAAAGAGAATCCATCTCACTTTCGAGATTTTAGGTAATCTTCTAGAAATTCTTGTTGTAGGGATGATTGCTACTAGTCACAGTGACAGAGCAGGAGCATTATCAAGGATGTTGGGTAGAGATTTCACTGATTTTGAGGAAATTAGGGTAAATCAGTTGCCTCTTAAACTTCAACTGTTGCATACATATGTAGTAGAATCTTATTTCCCAAGACTGGACGATTCAAGTATGTCTCAGAGCGAGACATATTATTAATGGACAGTATCTTGACGGGTCAGCCAATCAATTTAGCAGGGATGATGATTTGGTACATGGCTGAGGCGGGGGGCAAGAGGAGATCTTCATTGCCTTATGGGATGGTCCTAACCATGGCATATAAAAGTCAAGGGGTTGTTATCTTTGAGAATGAAACTTTGAAGAACCTTAGACACACTGATTATTACAGCCTGGCTACTGTGCATAGAATGGGGTTTGTGAAAGTGGATGATAGATGAAAAAGAAAGGTCATCTGGATGAGAGAGCGACTGATATTGGAGTCACTGCACCTTCTGAGGTAGGTCCTTCAGTGAGGCATCCTTCATCAGAACCTAGCAGATCATCACCACCACCAGCACCTACTTCCGTCCCTATATTGTACCAGTGTCTGTTCCTTCTGTTGGTTTTTTTGATGTTCAGCTGGAGCAACTTAAAGGATTATTTAGTACTCAAAATGGAAGAGATAAAGACTGAGTTAGATAGCAGTTTTATGAACTTAAGAGAGACTCTCTATTTCTTG
Organism: Calamus simplicifolius; assembly: GCA_900491605.1. Classification (NCBI taxonomy): domain Eukaryota; kingdom Viridiplantae; phylum Streptophyta; class Magnoliopsida; order Arecales; family Arecaceae; genus Calamus; species Calamus simplicifolius. The sequence goes on along the minus strand of UESW01000206.1, from coordinate 58,494 downwards.
GATGATAGAATTAGCAAGATTGAGTCCACTCTTAGTTCTTCTTCGAAATCTTTGAAAACTGATCTCAAGAATATTTTTGAAGAACTTAAAGAGATTGGAGGTGATTCAGAAACTTATTCCAGATGCAATGCAGAGCTTCAAGACAAATTGTTACTACATGTGCATTTGTTGATAGAAGACTGAAGGCATTTGTCCAAACTCAAAGTGAAGGAATGGAAAAATTTTAGAAGAATTGCAAAGACTATTAAGAATTCATTTTTTATCATGATGTAATGAAGTTCTTTTGATGTTATTAAAAAAAATGATGTTTAGTTTAGTTTGAAATTTTGATGTATGAAGTCTTTTATGTAATATGATGCTTGACTTTCTGAAGTATGTAATGAACTTTTTGATACTTAATGAATATCATTTGATCTTTGAAGCATCTCTTTTTGTCATTTAATTTGAAACTTCTTAACCTTTTGTTGATTACAAAAAAGGAGGAGAAGTATTTGATATATGTATATGCATTAAAAGGAAGAAGCTTAATTGACTTAAATTGATAATTATATGTACATTAAAAGGAAGAAGCTTAATTGACTTAGTTTGATATGACAGTTTAATTGGTATCAAACATAAACACATATGAGAAGTAATTGATAGTTGTGTATGCGTTTATTGTTAAAGGAAGAAAAGATGTTAAAATAAGTATTATAGGGGGAGCTACTTCATTCAGGGGGAGCTTACCTATGAGAACTAAATATTTGAGAAATTTGATTTGAAATTCTTATTATTTAATCATGCATATACTCAATGTTTTTATAATCATCAAAAAGGAAGATTGTTGACCCAATTATTGATTTTGATGATTAACAAAAGACTTGAGTATATTCACTATGTTTCTGATAGATTTATTAATTGTTTCTGGGATTAAAAATGTTTAATCAATCAAAAGGAATAAAGGAATAAGTTTTGAACCAAATTTTAAAGGAATTTTTAAAGTTCAGAATTTAGAGTCGACACCCAAATAGTTAGGAGCCAACCCCAAGGCGTATCAGAAGATTTTTGGATTTTTAGCACGGTCCAGAGTCGACATAGAGTTTCAGAGCTGACTCCAACAGAGATACAGAGAAGTGTATTCTATTTCAGTTTCTGGAGCCGACACCTAGAATTTGGGAGCCGACACCTAAGAGTTCGGGAGCTGACACATGAGTTTCTGAAGCTGACTCTAACCAGAGAACAGAGAACATGTTTCTATGGACATTTCTGGAGCTGGATTCTGGAGCCGACTCCCGAAAGCGACGAGCCGACACTTAACTTTCTCGGAGTCGACTCCTCAACAACTTTTTATTTGCTATTTTTGGACACCGATCTGGAGCCGACACCTGAAAAGTTGGAGCCGACTCCAACCTGTCAGGAATGGATTTTTAATTGTCAGAACGGACTCCAACGGTAATATTTTTTCTACCTAATCTCTAACGGTTATTTTTCTTTGTGTGTAGAAGTATCCAAGCATCTTATAACAGCTATATTTTTCACCTAAACTTGGATTAAGAGATCTTTAAAAAGGAAATCGTCCGTTTGAAAAAGAAGAGAGCAGATAGAGAAGAGACTAAAAAAATCCAAAAAATCTTAAGAGAAAAATCAAAGAGGAAAAGACTCAGAGCTCAAATCCATCAATCCCAGAAAGTTCAAAGAGAAATCCATAAGCTTCTCAAGATCAAATCAAGGAGATTTTCAACGTTAGAAGAAAGAAAGCAAAAGCCCCAAATCCTCAACTTCTCAACTACAACTTTTAGTGAAGAATCTGAGCTGAGGCCCTGATTCAATCTTTCAAAGGAGAAGAGGAAAAGAAGAAAAGCTTGCTTTCAAAACGCTTCATTCAGACTTTCCTATCCTTGTTTATTTATTTACATATTTGCTCATTTAAGGAGCTGTTTTGTATTCTAAAACTCTATTTTCATTTGAGTTTGCTAATTCAATCAGGGGATTAAAATAGTGGAGGTAGTATACCTCGGGACAAGCTAAGATAGCTTGTGTTTGGGTTTTGTGCTGGTGAGCCCAGTAAAACCAGCTGGGTTCATTGTGATCCCGGGGAAACAACAAGTTTTGAGTTGTGAGCTTGTAAAATAACTTGGCTGTAATCAAGTGGATTATAGTGTGGGCCCAAGTGCTACTTGGGAGTGGACGTAGGTGTTGGATACACCGAACCACTATAAAATCTTTGTGTTTGCCGTGCTTTGTCTCTCTCTCACTCTCTTTCTATCTCATTATTTGTGCTTAGTATTTATCTTGCATTCAATCTCTTTTATTTCAAAGCACATAGTTTTAAAGAGCTAATTTTTTTTTAAGAACCCAATTCACCCCCCTCTTGGGTTGCCATCTGGGCCAATAACGGTCTTGACATCCATTTGCCATATCTCATAATCGTAATAGGCTGCAATCGCAAGCAAAATCCTATGGACTTAAGCATGGCTATGGGAGAAAAGGTTTCATCAAAGTCAACACCTTGTTTTTGCTTGTAACCTTTTGCAACTAGCCTCGCCTTATAGGTAATCACATTACCATCCATGCCTGTCTTCTTCTTGAAGACTCATTTGCACCCAATGGGTTTTATCCCTTCAGGTGGATTAACCAAAGTCCATACTTGGTTGTCGTACATGGAGTCCATTTCAGACTTCATGGCTTCAAGCCATCTCTTGGAGTTAATGTCACAAATTTCTTCATCGTAGTTAGTAGGCTCATCATATTCTATAAGAAATCCATATCTTTTAGGAATATGATGTGTTCTACTAGACCTACGTAGCTGATGTGTACTTGAAGCTACCTGTTGCTCCATCATTTCTGATAAAGGTTCACGTAAATGTTGCCTGAATGTGAGTTGAGTCTCCTGCTCAACTCCCACTGCATTTGACATTTGCTCCATGTCATCTAATCGGTCTGTGTCAATTTGTAGTTCTTAAGTTTCACTAATCTCAATATTTCTCCACTACCATTTCTCAGAAAAATCTCATTCTTAGAAATATGGCATGCCTTGAGACAAAAACCTTTTGCTCGAGTGGATGGTAGAAGTAGTATCCTTTTATTTCTTTAGGATATCCCACAAAATTACACTTGTCGGATCTAGCTCCTAGCTTGTCTGACTCATTACGCTTTACATAAGCGTAGCAACCCCAAATCCTTAGATGATTAAGGGTTGGATTTCTTTCCACACCATATCTCATAGGGAGTGGAACTGACCGACTTAGACGGAACTCAGTTTAGAGTGTATTCGGCTGTGTGTAGGGCATAACCCCAAAACATTTTGGAAGATTTGCAAGGCTCATCATTGATCGCACCATATCTAATAATGTGCGATTTCTCCTTTCTGATACACCATTATGCTGTGGCATACCAGGAGGAGTCCACTGAGAAAGAATCTCATTCTCCTTCAAATATTCTAAGAACTCATGGCTTAAGTATTCCCCACCTCGATCTGATCGAAGTATCTTAATACTTTTGCCACTTTATTTTTCTATCTTGAATATGAATTCTTTGAACTTTTTAAAGGCTTCAAATTTGTGCTTCATCAGATATACATAACCATACCTGCTATGGTCATCTATAAATGTGATGAAGTAAGAAAAACCTCCTATTGCCTGAATATTAATAGGACCACATACATCCGAATGTACTAGTTCTAAACATTCAGTTGCTCGCTCACCCCTTTTAGTAAAGGATGACTTAGTCATTTTGCCATGTAAGCATGACTCACATTCCTCAAACGATTCCCAATCGAATGAGTCCAAGTAGCCATCCTTATGTAACTTAGTTAAACATGTTTCATTTACATGGATTAAATGACAGTGCCATAGGAATGAGTTTTTAGAATTATTTGATTTTAATTTCTTAGTTTCTACATTGAGAATAGGGCATTATAAATTCAAAACATAAATCCCGTTGAACATTTCAGCAGGACCAAAGAACATTTCATTTTTAAAAATTAAAATTCCTTTATTCCAATTTCAAATGTATATCCATCATTTACAAGACATGAAACGAAATAATGTTCTTTGTTATGTTTGGAACATAGTAACAATTATTAAGCTCCATTACAAGCCCTGTGGGCAAAGACAAAGAACAAGATCTATAGCTAAAGCAGCAATCTTTGCTCCATTTCCCATGCGCATGATCACTTCATCTTTTTTCAGCTTTCTACTGCTTCTTATCATCTACATATTAATACAAATATGAGATCCACAACCGGTATCTAATACCCAAGTGGAATAAGAAGTAACAGAAGAAAATATCTCAATCATAAATATACCTAAAGTAGAAGCATATGTATGTTTCTTTTCTTTCAAGCTAGCCAGATAAGCTTTGCAGTTTCGCTTCCAGTGCCCTTCCTTTTCACATAAGTAATTTCCCCTTGGTTACTTTTTTTCTTAATGCCCTTATTTGGTTTAGTCGCCTTGGCCTTTTGGACCTTATTCTTCTTTGGATGCTTCTTACGAGCGTCAGAAGACTCCATGACCATAACCTGCCCCTTTTCTTTCTTAATGTTGGGCTCGGCATTCGTCAGCATATTCGCGAGATCAGGTAGAGATGTCTCTAACTTATTCATGTTGAAATTAAGAACAAACTGCGAATAGCTGGAGATAATGACTGCAGAACAAGTCAATACTTAGTTCATGATCCATCACAAAACCCAATCGTACCAACTTCTCAATCAGATTGATCACTTTTAGTACGTGGGCACCCACTGATGAATCCTCAGTCATTTTGCACTGAAACAGCTCTTTAGAAGTTTCAAACCTCTCATATCAAGACTGTGCACCAAACAACTCTTGCAGGTGCATCAAAATCTCCTGAGCATTTATATGCTCATGCTGTTTCTGAAGATCAGGTGACATTGAGGCCAACATCAAATATGTGGCCATGTCTTCAGCATCTTTATACCGGTTGTATGCCACATGAACTCAATCGGAGCATCTGCTGGTGGGACCTCAGGTGCAACCTCATCTAGGACAAAAAGAATTTTCTCAGATCGAAGAACGATCCTTACATTCCTTAGCCAATCAGGGAAGTTGAGTCCAGTCAATTTGTTGGATTCTAAAATATTCTTTAGGTTGATGTTTACACTCATGGTTTCTCTGATAACCTACATAAAATTAGAACGAGTCAATTACTATGAATACTAATCACCAACTTAATATGGTAATTCTAGATTTTAATTAAGTTAGTTTCTCCCACTATTTTATCAAGGTTAATAGCCCTTTCTATTAATCTCGAGAAATTGGCATTCAATTTCCTTAGTGGGCTAGGATCCTTATTTGAATTACCTTGACCTTGGCTTTGGCACAACAAATCTCGGTAAGCCAAATTTGGTAGATTATCATCAATCACATCTAATGTGACTCCTAGATCATTTAGGGACATTGCTTTGTCAATCACATCATATGTGATCACCCTAAAGTTTGCCTCTAGATTAGACTGACCCTGACTTTGGCCAATTATGCAGCTAATTTAGTTAAGTCAACCCATTGTTCCACAATCAACTCCTCATAGGTACACTTGACCTCGGCTTTGGTATGACAAATCTCATGACCTAATGATTTTGTATCATGTGAACAATGGAAGGCTTATGACTTAATATTCATGGAGAGATTTAGCGCATATAGGTCCCATCTACAACATTTGTACTATGCTAGGTTACATATCCTATATGTAGATTTTAGATTAATCTCAATTAACCTTAATTTCATAAGATCCAATTTATGATTGGGACTCTAATCAAATTAGGATCCTGATCACTATATAATTTAGGAACCCTAATTATGTGACCAAATCAATTGCTACCATCCTGATCAATCTTAATTGATTTAATCAATTAAGAGCTTTCCTTAACAATGGCCAGATCAGCTGATCAATGGGGTCCTATTTAGCATACCCTTCAATCCCATTGAATAGGTTTTCCCAGGCAGTGAACGGAAAATTAAAAACCATGATCAAACATTTCTAGCCAATGTAGTTAAGCCCAATTGATTAGATCAATTATGGGATCATAGGATCAAACAATGACATGGTTAAGTCTAAGTTTCTTAAATCTTTATCATCTATTACATTTTATGATAACTATAGATAGTGATCTAGCAAGGGTATTATGATAAGAGTTCTTAATTCAAATTTTAAATTTTCTTATCATTTAATTACATGTTATGATATGTCAGTTTCACATCCCATGTAAATCCTAATGTCTCTAACAAGCCCTAATCATATTCTTGTCATGATAAGATTTAGATTCAAAATATAAGATTTTAAATTCATATGATTACATTTAATCACAATCTTATCTTGATCCAAATATCCAAACTAAGTTTTCAATGTTCATTATCATAAGAATATCAGATCTTAATCATATCAATAATATGTTAAAATTAAATCCTAAACATGATTTCTAGGATTTCAGCATATAATATCTATCATGCATAAATAATAATTGCTATTTTAACATGACACATATATGAATAAATCTAAATGAATTATTGTTTATTATCATATAATAAATCTTTATCTCTGATATCACATATCAAAGTACTCTATTTTAACATATGAAAACTCTTCATGATTTTAAGCATAATAAAAATTATATTATCAATCATATTGACTCAAGTATCCTATCAGATTAATGAATCTGTAGCTTAAGGAGGCTCTGATACCACTGATGGGAATTATGTATACAAGATATAAATCAAATTCATATAAATATTGCGGAAGATATAATATAAAATTCTCAGATGCCCAGGATCCTTAGGAACAAATTCATTATATCTCAAATAAAATCTAATTTTATTCATACCTGAGTCCTTTATTGATGTAGATGAGGATGAAGCCAGTTAATCCCTGCCACTAGCCGTCCACGTGTCCGGCCTCTAATGGTGATCCACGCGAAAAAGGAGATGAAGACCTCCAAGGTATGAAGATGACACTACGGGAGAGAGAGGGGTGCTAGCGCCTCTTGAATCCCCTTACAGAAATACAGAAATATCTTTGAAAAAGATCTAATCTTTTTCTTCTCATGCTCTGCCTTCCTAGTAGGAAGGAACTATATTTATAGGGTGAAAAGGAAACGTTCCAAAGGAGAAGAAGAGACCTCTTTCATGGTAACATCATGGTAACGTTAATCCAAAGAAACAGAAGAAACTTCCATTCTCATGGTAATGTCATGGTAATGTTAATCCAAGGAAACAAAAGAAATTCCCATTCTCATGGTAACATTAATCCAAGTGTCACAATCTCAGCCTTTGAAATTAGGAGTTGGTTATCTCATAACTACATGCCCCAATTTTTGTCATCAGTAGAAATTCATCATGCCTCATCCCATGGGCATGATTCCATCATCACATGGCTGAAATTGACCATCCATACTTGAATAATCAGAGCCATCCATCACATGGATCAAGTCATATTTGGGTATCCAATTATTTGTTCATCATATGCACAAATAATTTCTCCTTAACATTCCTTCTACTATAATGGATCATATCCATTATTATTATATCTTCTTTAAATTGGGTCTCACCCAATTATTTAATTGATCATCTTATCTGAATTAAATCTAATTTAATTCTCATTTTAATTCATCCAATATTCTCCTTAATGCGTGTGACCCATTAGGCCCTTTAACATGTTGGCAATAATCATGTCCTAATCATAGACCCTATGAATGATTGGACAACTCTTTGTCCAAGTCACCAACATGATTATAGATCATGAGAGGCCTCTAGCAAAGCATCATGACCACCCAACTGCTAAAGGTTTTATTGACGTGACCATCAACACCTGTCCATGAACGGTTACCGTATGATCAAATCCTTTCGTCACATATCCTAGATCAATCAGTGGTATGGAATGTGTCAACCGTAATTGATCTTTGTTTACTTGATCTCAGAAAAAATTGACTCATATGAATTAGAACTTCGAAACTATTTCGAATTCCAACTCAACCTTGCAAGGATTTAACAATCAATTTAATCCATCAAGTGGCCGTGGGATATAACCCTTTCTATCAAGGGAGATGAATCCTGTCTTGATCAAACACCATCTTCATGTGCTTCATGTTATACCCAACCGACACCATATTTGCCATCCGTGGCTAGAGCGACGTTTGGATATCGTCAAAGCATGACATTCCACACATGAGATGCAATGAAGATCTCAAGTCAAAGGATCACTCACACCACCGTCATTAGAGATCAACCATCGATACTATATAGAATATCCTTATGGGATCTCTGTACGGGTCATCCAATGCATCGTTACAATAATGAGCATCCACACACCTATCCAAGTATCTTCATACTTCAGCTTGTGAAATCAGTGCTGACCCCAAGGGTGAGGATATGCAATGTGTGCTAGTCTGACGACGTTCGATGGTGTCCAGTCCCATCTACACATCGACTAGGGAAGTTTAAAGAATCGAACCATAACGTGCAATTTGGATCTCACAATTTGTAATCTCTATTACAAATTCCATATGCACGGTTCACATTCTTTTGGACTTTATCTCACAGACAAATATATCAAATAAAAGACATCTAGATAGATAAAAAAACCATTTTATTTGATTTGTATTCATAGAATGTATATAGCATCCAATCCGATTGGATCTAGGGCATACACTAACACTCTGTAACCTTGGCAGGGCCAAGTAAAATATTTCTCCGTACCTCAGCATGGTCGAACAACTTTCTCTATACCTTGGTAGGACCAAGTAAAATTTTCTTCGAACTTTGGCACGGGCGAGCAACTCTCTTCGTATCTCGGCACGACCGAGCAACTTTCTTCGTACCTTAGTAGGGCCAAGTAAAATATTTCTTAGTATCTCGGCATGGCCGAGCAACTTTCTCCTATACCTTGATAGGGCCAAGTAAAACATTTCTTTGAACCTCGGCATGGCCGAGCCTCTCTCTCCGTACCTCGGAATGGCCAAGCAACTTTTTTTATACCTTGGCAAGACAAAGTAAAATCTCTTCAAGCAAACATTATTCAAGCAACAATCTCTGCACCTTTGGCGAAGCGAGGTAAAATTCTCTCCAAACCTTAGCTGGGTCGAGCAATTCTCGGCACGTTCGAGTAATTCCCCCTAACTTCAGTAAATTAAGTAAAAACCCTCAAAGAGCTTCAGCATGACCGAACCTTCATTGAACATCAAAAAGGCCGCCTAGGTCTTCATGCGATCTAAAAAGAGTTAAGCACTATGTTACCAAAGCTCGGCATAGTCTGACAAACATTGGCAGGGTTGAGCGGAACACTTGGTGAAAGCTAAGTTCCTATCCCTCCTAATGATTATGAATTTCATTCGATCAGACTCAGGCTCTCTTTTATGCATCGTGCTCTCTTTTCTGCATCGTTAGATGCCATTATGTATGGCAAGTTCGAGCCTTCCCTATACTATTGGGGATTCTATGTCTCGGCAAGTCCAAGCTTTCCCTACATTATTGGGGATTCCTATGACTCAGCAAGTTCGAGCCTTTCCTGAATCTTGATCAAATCAAAGAATCTAATGCACCTTAGTGTAATTTGTGCCTCAGGAGAAGCCAAAGATATTGGTGCATCGAAATTACAAAGATTCAGTGAAAAAAGAAAACAAATGGCAAAAAGAGACAACATTCGAAGGGAACAGATTCTTTTATTTCATTACATTACCAATTATAGCCTATTGCAAGGCATTACAAATGCATTAAAGCACAAAAATATATAAAAACTACTAGATAGAGAAGACCCAGCTACAAACTTTGCACTAGCAAACTTCGTTGAATCGTGATCTCTAAAGTATCGGGCAAAGATATAAAAAGAAGCAGCCCAAGGAAGCTTACTTTAAGCTTTCATCCTTTAAGAAGCCACTTGATGGATCTTCAACCAAAAAGGCTACCATAGTTGATGGAAAGACTTAGAAAATTGAGGCCCATCAAAAAATTGCATTTTAGTGTGGCCTCTATAGTTCCACAATGGATGGACAAGGTTAGGAAGCTTCCTTGTGCGCTTTCCATATGATCTCTACACATCCTCCTTTGCGCTTAACGTATGGCCTCCATAGCTCCTTCCTTCTTCTTTTCTTCTTCTTCTCCTTCTCCTTCTCCTTATTCCTCACACTCAAACACCTAGAAGAAGGTGTGCTCCTTGGCCCCATAGAAGAAGGTGTGCTCCCCTCTTGGGAGTGGCTTTCTTTTAACAACTTTTTCATCCGAACCATCAAATCAAAGCCAAACCTCAAAAGGAAAGGTCCCCTTCGGCCTCTAACTTCAAAAGCTCTTTTTCGCACTCAGTATAAAGAAGCTCTCTAACTATGCTCAACGTCTCCTATTTTCTCCTTTTATAGCCATCAAACGAAAAACAATAGTCATCATTAATAAGGAGAAAGTCCAAAATTCAAAGGCGCATCATAACCGTTAGGGTCATGTGCCGCTCATCCATTCCCTTTCGGATGGAATCCGAAGGGTTTCCCCTCATCCAATAAGATGAGTGCTTTCCGAGCCCATACGTGTCGCCATCTCGATGGACCTTGCAGGGTATACGAGGAGTCATCCTTGTGCCACAAGAAAAAAGTAAGAGATCTCTCAGACCCCATGACTTAAACGTGAGGTCATTTCCAATTCCCAAGGTACAAACAAAAGCCAAAAGTCAGCTACGAAAGGGCGCATGATCTAACAAAAGTTGATCACTTGACGTGTGATAAACCCTGGATTGGAAATAGAACGCAATAGTTGCAAGGTAAAATCCTTGGGAAAAGCGGAATATTAGTAAAGCTGAAAAACTGAGCTACCGACGAGCCTGGCAGAGCTTTCTTTTATTTTGGCAAAGCCAAGCAAGAAGTCGATAAACCTCATCTATATCGGTAGCGATTCATACTACCTGCCAAATGAACCTCGGCAATCTGAGCAAACTCTCTCATTAAAACCGAGCCAATCCCTTGGTAAAAAATTCGCTTCACCAGAATATCTAGTAGCAAGCTATCAAGACTTAAAATTACCGCTCTACGAACGACGAGCCTAGCAGAGGACTACTCTTAAGCTTTATTCAGGGCAGTTCACGGCAAGAGCGCAATGCAAGGCGTCCCGCAGAAGAGCCGTTCTTAATACAAACCATAATCATACCTACATGCCAAAATACATAACTCAATGGGGTTACAACAAGTACTGGATCTAAGCTGATAGCTGCTTCAACTATCCCATATCCCCATCTTTAGTTCTGTGGCTCTCAGCTCACACTCAATAAGTAAGCCAACTATAATGGCTTTTATAAACTAAATTTTTCCACAATATCTGCCAAGCTCCCATATTCAGATACATTTACCATGTTATCAAAACATGCATCATATGCTCAAAATAAATTTTGGAAGCAATTGCCATATATAGTATATCAAGATATACAATTGCAGGATAAAACCACTGTAAATAGCATATACAAAAATGTATTTTTATACCAATGTCCCACGGCCACACACTATGTACAACACCCTCTCGGGTGTAACACCCCCTCGGGTGTATCCTCCCTAAATATTCCCTAGGAGTCAGGGTCCTGGAACCAGTATCATGCACTCACATCCTGCCATATCCGGCTACAACACACCCCAAGAGTGTGTTCTCCATATACCCCCCTATGGAGATGGGTCCCGGTGCCATGTGGCATAATATTGCCATATCCTATCACAGCACACCTCCTGGGTGTGTGTGCTCCATATACCCCCCTATGGAGTTGGGTCCCGATGCCAAGTGAGTCATGATCATAGCGGACCATAGTGGGACATATCATCATATATACAAAGTATCATTTGCTAAATAGCATATATTGTTGCAAAAATACATCCATATACTTTTCATAAAAACATGTCTCATACACATGTATTTATAAAACCTTTAATAATTTCAATCATGCCAATTGATCAGTTGTCCACATAGATACCCAATATAATAATAATAAATTAATCATAGCAAAGGCTCATTTACAAATAATAACACCAATCCATTTTCTTATTTTTTAAATAATGCATATATAATAATATAACATTTAAATACATAATTTTCATATTTTAATAATTTATGAAAATTATGATAAATGGCTTACTTACCTCCTAGCGCTAATCCAAAGATGTAATTCAGCTATTTAAGCACCTGGGTACCTACAGCATCAATTTCCCAATTTTAGTCCCCAAAAGTAGCATATCAAAATAGCTTTTAGCTCTACCCAATTTTAATCCCGGGGCCAACTTGGGGCTTGAATATCTCCCACTACATAAGCCCAAATGAAAAAATAAAAATACCCCCAGAAACTAGAATCAACACTAATCCGGGGCATACTTTATTTTTCCATTTTTGACCCAATACAGTATTCAAATTGCGGCCCAAAAATGATTCGCGAAACGGCCCAATAGGGCCCAAATGGGGGAACGGCCCGAACCGGCCCCCCCCATCACCCCGCTTCCCTTGTTTCGATCGAAACAGGGGAAGGATTGTGCCGGCGGCCAGGGCCGCCGCCGGCCACTTCCCGGAGGGGCCCGGCCACCGCCGACCGGCCCGGAGCCGGCCGCCGCCGTGGACGAGCTCCTCCCCCTCTCTCTCTTCCTCTATTCTCTCTCTCTCTTCCGTTGCCCGTTGCGGCTTCTACCCCTGCCGGTGGCACGGCCAGCCACCACGACCGGCCGGACCTCCATCGGACGCTGCCCCGGCGCCGGTGGAGGCCGCCGACAGCAGCCCGGGCCCGGCGAGCCGGCGGGCACTCCGCCGGGCCCGAACCAAGCCGCGGAGCGGCTTGGCTCCAAAAGAAGGGAGGGCCGCCCGGCGGCCCTCCAATGCCTTCTCCGGCCGCCTCGAGCGGCCGGACACCGCCCCTCCCCGCTCCTCCGGCCGCCTCGAGCGGCCGGGCACGGTAACGGGAGAATTTCCTCCCGTTCACCCGCTCTCTGTCTCACAGCCACAGAAAAAAAATCGTGGAAGAAATGGGGAACATTACCTGGCTCTTGATGGCGATAGATGGAGGAGAGGCTCCCCTCTTCCTCCCTATTTAAAGAGGCAAGGGGAGGGCCAGCCCTCCCCTGCTGCTCGCGTGAAGAGGGGTGCCAATGCGCCCCTCTTCCTTGACCGACGGGCGCCGCCCACGTAATGCACGCGTGTGGCGCCGCAGAAGACACAGGGGCTCACAGGCAGCTTCAGGAGGTTGGCTTGATTCACCTACCTTAAAGGTGGCCGGTAGTGGAGCTTTGGTTCCCTCGACGGCAAATTGTGGAACTCTTCCTTCTTGAACGATCGCTAATGGATCCTCGGCCAGGTTCGCATCCTAAGCCACTTTGAAATCGATGCCCAATATATCATCATACTCGGCTTCGTCAGATAGCTGAGTCGCTACCGGTGATTCTGCCACTGGCGTACGGCCATAGTAGTTCTTGGCATCTAAAAAGGAGAGATATAGCTCTGGGTATTCTCGATACACTCTCACTCGGGCTTCCTCTCCTCCGATCCGGCATGCTTCTACACAAGTCACCATTCACTCCTCAATAAAATGAGTAGAATTTTTATATCTCTCCACCGCCGAAGCGGCCTACTTATTAGCCTCAGCTGCCTAATCATGAAGCTTGAAGCACTTCTGATGGCTTGAAGCCAGCTCCCTCCTCAAAGCCCTGATATTGTCAATGGCATCGGCCATAATGTTGTTCACCTGAAAAAAGCAAAATCAATCAAACTAATGATGCTAGAAGAAAAACAAAAAGAAATCAAAGTAGAAGAGCTCGCTGAGCTATACCTTTTTGTCCCGCTGAGCCTTCTCTGCTTTCATTCGCTAGATTTGCTTGAAGGCCTTTTTTCTTTCCTTATCATATTGATGCAACCTCGGCATGTTTTCATCAATCTTCAATTGCCTATCCTCGGCCTCTTTTTGAGCCCGAGTCAAGTTAGTGGTAAGTTTGACAATCTATTCTTGATGCCATCTTGACTTATTGTTTTCCTCGGCGAGTCTCTTATTTAGGTTGTCCCTCTCCTCGGCAAACCGCTTATTTAATCCATTCCACCTCTCATCAAAATGCTTATTCAAAGTTTCCACCTCTTCGGCACACTTGGCTTGGCATTGTGATAACTCCGACCGAGCCTTACCGGCTAACTCACAAGCTCCTTTGAGCTCATCAATTTCAGGCCAAAGTTGCGATGTTCTTTCTCAAGCGGCTTGTCCCGCTCTTGCTAATTTCTCCAGCATTTCTTGGGTTAGCATTAGGGCCCTAGAAGTCTCATCAGTGGCACCACTTTCTCCCGAGAACAGCAACTTCCCTCCTAGTTTGGGCGTAGGCTCTCATAATCAATTTTAGGCAACAACATAGCGTCCTTATTAAAATGGCATTCTGCAATAAAGCTCCGTTGATGAGCTTCGGCTAAATAAATCAATAAGAGCAAAATAACATGATGTTTCAACTTACCTAGAAGGCATAGGCTGTTGCAATTTTGGTAAGGAAAAATTGGCAATTTTGGGTATAAGATTGATATCCCTTGGCACACCCAAGTTGTCAGAATGCTACAGCAACAAGATCTTCTTCGGTGGGCCCTATCACCGAAGAACTTTCCCCTCCACTCAAGGTGGACCGAATGAGGGCAGCCAACATCTCTTCCACATCGGGATCGGGCACAAGCAGGTTTCGATGAATTGATTTGAAGAGCCTCGGTTCGAGAAAATTTGACTCGCCTAGCCTCAACTAAAATCTCGATCTGAGCAGCTTTGGCCTGATCGACCCCTCTTGTCGACACCTCGACCTGAGGAGCCTCGGTTTGGATGGCCTCTTTGTCTGAGGATTCTTCTTGATTCATGGACGCCCGTTCGACTTCTCTCGGCTCCTCCTATGCTCTGGCATCTCCTCCAACCTTCCTCAACTCTTCTAAGGGGAATTCTCCAATAGAAGGCTCCTCTTGTGCCTCAATACTCTTTCCGACCTCCCTTGTCTCCACAATGGGAGGCCCTTGAACTAAAAGTTCTTCTCCATGGGTTGGGGGCACCTCTGGGCTTTTAGCACCCTCAGAAGGATGCTCCTTATCTTCAAGCGGAGTAATCACTTGACCAGATGGTGGCATTTCATTAGAGTCATTTAATACCACCATTATCTGCAAGCTGGGAGCCTTGTCGGTCTCCTCTCCCAAACTCCTTTCAGCCGCTGGTCTCTCCCTCGGTGGGTTTGACTTCTCCTTCTACTTCACTGCCGATGCTTCCTTCTCCCCTCTCGTCGGCACAAGAGATCGTTGATCAAATTTAACTTTCTTTACCTCCCTCGAGCTTGACTCAGGGAGGTGGGGATTCTTTTCAGGCTTGCGCCTTTCCTCGGAACCATGTTTCCTCTGGCGCTTGCCCAGCACTTCCCTTAACTCAACCCCGAACCTTGACCTCTCGGCTGCAATTGTAGCAGGAAATTTGGTAAATCAAAGACCATTATGATCTATTTAACAAAAAGAAAAAGCAAAGCTCACCTCGAGGATCAAGGGGACTGAGTCGGTGTTAAAGAGAGTGTCGTCGGCCAAAAGAACATCAACTGACAATGCTTCACTGTTGTGAAGAACCTTAAGATCTTCTCCTTCCTGCCTCGACAGTGTTGGATGCTCATTTGGATTCAAGAGATAATTCATCCATACCTGAGGAAAGTTGAACCCATCGTTCCATTCAGCAATGAAGAACCTAGACTTTCATCCTTGATGGAAGAGGGAGTGTCTGATATCATCTTAAAAAACTTTTGAGGTCCGATGAAAGACCACTCAAAATTCTTTGAAAAGATGAGACAATAACACGCTTGGAATAGAAGAAGAGTCGTTGTCGCTCCCACAAGGGTACACATAAAATAAACCCAATGATATGATGCTAGCTATTCGAAGCCACCATCATCGGACAGATGTTATAGCATCTCATTATCTCCTTCACCAATGGATGAAAGGGAAATCGAAGACTCGCTCTAAACTTTCTTCATAGAAGAAAGCCCCGGACCCTAATTGCTCCATAACCCTTTGCTCAGGCCTCGGCACCCGCAGCCTGATATTTTGAGGGATCCAATATCTTTAGTGGATCTTCTCCAAATCCTCTAAGGTCATAGTGGAAGCGAAATCACCTGGACGCTCCATTTTCCCATGATTAACAAAGGAGACTCTAGCCAGAATCATAGGGTTTCTGAAAGAAGAGTCTTTGAAGGAAAAGGCAAGAAGATAGAAAAATAGGGAAAAGCGCTGCCCTGACTCTTTTTAAATCGCCTCGGCAGAAAGATGGGATATCACCGGAGAGGATCCCCAAATGTCTAGACTGTCAGCGCAAGCACTGCAAGTGCATAAGCCTTCCATGCATCATTCCCCCAATCATCGTTCGTAAGAAATGATGGGTTTTGCCTCATCCGCCTAGCATTTATGAGGCCATCATTACACACCTTTTCAAATTCAAATTCTTCCAATCGAATTAAGCGAAACTCTACTCCTTATGTCCAAACCTACGCTTCGAACTAGAGAGTAGGAGGCATGTGATGCAAGATAAAATCGTCATTGCACTAATATTTGTGCGTACGGCGAAAAGGCTAGAGTCATTTTCGATTTCTAACTCACTAACTATCACATTCGAAAAAAAGATAAACTACCAATCTCGATAGGACCGAAGTATCTTCGTGCCTCGGCAGAAGCAAACCATTTGGCAAGACCAAGCTAGCTCCATACCTCTACCAAACCTAATTACTCTCTTCGGCAGGGCCGAACTGTCTCCATGCCTCGGCAGGGCCGAACTGTCTTCATGCCTCGGTGGGATCGGGATATCTTCATGCCTCGGCAGGACCAAGCTATCTTCATACCTCGGCAGGACTGAGCTATCTCGTTCGAGCCATCCTCATACCTCGGTAGCACCGAAGTACTTCCTTTTTCGATTCAAACGCCCTTATTGCTTAGCACTTCACCTAGGATTCTGGATGACCAACATCTCTAATCACTTAAATTGTGAAGCATTCTTCCTAAAATAAGAACAAGGAGCCAAATATGATCCTCTGACCGTAATCAATAAAAATTTAAATCCCTAATTATCTGGTAAGATTCCGATCACATCAACTCCCGGCATCCCCAAAAAGGAAATAAAATTGAATATGGCCTAATGCCCATAAATAATCAAATCTTGAAGCACTAATAAGCTTCTTTGGCCATCAATTCTCGTAACTAAAAAGATTCAAATAATACCGGCCTCGTAACTAACCAGATTCAAATCATACCAGCTTTGAACTTTTCAAGACACGCCCACAAAGTCAGATGATAACCCACCATCATTTCAGTAGTCTATAAATATCTTGTCCTATGACCTCTTCAGGTATGCACCACTTAGACTCGAAAAACTCTAGCAAAGTCCCGAACTCTCTCAGGAGGTCATCTTTGAGAGATCCTTCTGCTGGAGCCTTCTTTTCTTATCTGTTTTCCAAGAATCTCCATTGACTTGGGTATCGAAGGGTCTTCCGCAGGAGCTAACCCCAACGTGACTGTCTTGCAGGTCCATTCGGACAGGAGATTGCAACCCGGATCTAGACCTATGCCACATCAAAGCCAAAGAACGAAATTTGATAGCAACACAACATATTTTAAAAAATAATTATTTTAATGTAAAAAGTAGCACTTCATAATTCAGACTATCAAGCTACAATCAAGTTGTTCAACTCAAAAAAAATGTAACTCCATATGATTTGAATACAAATACATGTGATGCAAATAGCGATAAAATAGATTATTTTGAAAGAAAGAAACTCCTGCATTTAATTTCAAGATCAATAATGTATTAATAATAAATAGATAAATTATATTTGCTATATTAACTAAAAAATTTAAATTAGCCAACTAATTTCTTTTTTTAGCTTCATTTTGGATATATAGTTGCAAGTCTGTTAATTAATACTTATATGGTTTCAGTGGTTCTACGTTTAGAGCCTTGAGGAACTTCGGTGTGACCACAAATGCACATGAATAACCCGTTACATTGATTTTTTAATCTCAAACTCTAATTTTAAAAATAAATTTAAAATTC
Source organism: Calamus simplicifolius (assembly GCA_900491605.1). Taxonomy (NCBI): domain Eukaryota; kingdom Viridiplantae; phylum Streptophyta; class Magnoliopsida; order Arecales; family Arecaceae; genus Calamus; species Calamus simplicifolius. The sequence goes on along the minus strand of UESW01000206.1, from coordinate 40,482 downwards.
TAAGATAGGATTGAGTTAACAAGAGCCTTTACTCCAATTTTTTTGTTTTTTATTTGGGTCCAGTGGAAGTGGAACGACCCATGGTTGCATGAGCTATGGTAGGTGGATCGCAGTCAGAAAGCAATAACATCACCATTGAGATAGAATGTACCACTCGCTAAAACCGGAGAACTTTCGTTCATTGTTTCGTTATACAATGGCCTTTGTGTGGTCCACTTATCGTACACTCGATGAGATGAAGATAGGGTTTGATGACGCCAAGTCACCTTCCTCAAATGTCGAGAAAGACGTACGTTCTTCTCCTCGAAGTCCTGCAAGAAAAGTTTTCGGAGACCGGTGGCACTGGTGGGGACCCTCCGACGATCAAGTTAGTCACTTGGGCTCAGACAGAGAACCGCTCCAGCGAAGAAGAGCTGAGGCGGTTAGGGTTTTTGCTGGGAGGAAGAAAGCTCAGAAAAACCAGAGCTTTTTTTTTACTTACAGCGCGAGCACGTGCCTTTATACCTGTCCGAATACCTTAGCTTACAGCTCTGGGAGATCACTATCGTACCATCGCTGCGTGTGGTATCATACGTGTCCGGTAGCTGTGAAGGCGTTCAGCGCACGCCGCCGATTGATAGGACCGGGCACCATTGCCAGTGGTAGCGGATCGTACGCCGTAGCGAGGCATGATGATGCACAGGGACATGCAACGCGCCAAACCTCGTTATGAGGCATGGCCCTCCGTAACGGGGTGCAATCACGGGAGTACCGAATCGTACGCTGTGGCGAAGCATGGCCATGCACAGGGGCATGCAACGTGCCAAACACCGTTATGAGGCATGGCCCTCCGTAACGGGGCGCAATCACGGGAGTACCGAATCGTACGCCGTGGCGAGGCATGGCCATGCGCTGAAAATCATGTGTGAGCACCATGCAACCTGGTAGTTGTCGTTTTCCTTGGCAGTTGAGTTGCATGCTGATCGCTGATGACTCCCCACCCTGGAGCCGGAGCGGGTCCCAGGGGTGGGAGAACGCTGGCGTACCCCGAGGTCGGTGAGGGTCACGGGGATAAGGAAATGCTAGCACACCCCGACCCCGAGAGGGTCCCGGGGTCAAGGACTGATGGCCCCACCCAGCGACCCCGAGGGGGTCCCGGGGGTGGGGGAATGCTGATGCGCCCCGACCCTGAGAGGGTCCTGGGGTCAAGGACTGATGGCCCTACCCAGCGACCCCGGGGGTCCCGGGGGTGGGGGAACGCTGATGCGCCCCAACCCCGAGAGGGACCCGGGGTCAAGGATTGGTGGCCCTACCCAGCGATCCCGAGGGGGTCCCGGGGGTGGGGGAATGCTGATGCGCCCCGACCCCGAGAGGGTCCCGGGGTCAAGGACTGGTGGCCCCTCCCAGCGACCCCGAGGGGGTCCCGGGGGTGGGGGAATGCTGATGCGCCCCGACCCCCGAAGGGCCTTGTAGGCTAGGGCTCTGCCCCCCAGGTGACTCCCGCATACACCTTCGTGGATCTCCCTGAGGATGTAATCTGATTCGGTTGGCCCCACACACCTGAGAATTGGGTATGAGAAGGATCTCCGATAAAGCTTCCCGTCCATCATCAAGAATCTCGGGGCCCTTCGCTGAGCAGCTTGGCCTCAGCGGGGTTCTCCGGGAGAGTACCGTCGGTCAAGTACCGGATGTAGGTGTCCATCCAGGAGGACTCCTGCTCCACTGGCAATACTTCATCCACGGCCTCAGTGCTTGGGACTTGTAGGTGTTCCACATATGTCCTTCCCAACGTCCCGTCGACCGAAGTGGCCAAGCGGGACAACGCGTCAGCCCTGGCATTCTCTGCTCTGGGGATATAGCTGACGCGGAAGTAAGAAAAACGAGACGCTTGGGACCGCACCTTGCTCAAGTAACGGGACATGGTTGGGTCCCTAGCCTCGTACTCCCCGGCGATTTGTCCAGAAATGAGTTGAGAGTCCGTGAAGGCCCTCAGGCACCCCGCGCCCAGCTCCTCAGCTAATCTCATCCCCGCCAGCAAGGCTTCGTACTCGCCTGATTATTAGTTGCTGGGAACTGGAATCTGAGAGCGTACTCCACTACGTCTCCTCCGGGCTTGCGAGAATAAGCCCAGCTCCGCTCCCTTGAGAGTTCGCCGCCCCATCCACATGCAGGATCCAGTCCTCCGCCCCCTCAGATGAGGGAGAGTCCACACGCTCCTCCGGTTGCGCCTCCTCCATGTCCTTCTCGGTCCAGGAACACTCGACCAGGAAATCCGCCAACACCTGGGACTTCATGGCTGACCTTGGCCGGATGGACAGGTCGAACTCACTTAGCTTAATGGCCCACTTGGCCAAACGGCCGGAGGTGTCGGGGCGAGACAAGATAGCTCGTAGGGGCTGGTCCGTAAGCACCACGATGGGATGGGCTTGAAAGTAAGGCCGAAGGCGCTGAGTAGAGACCACCAAGGCGAAGATAATCTTCTCGGTTTTCGAATACCTGGTCTCAGCGTCATGGAGTACTTTGCTGGTATAATAGATCGGCTTCTGGGCTCCGTCAGCATCCATGCGCACAAGTACGGAGCTAACAGCCTCGGGGAAGCGGCCAGATATAAGAAGAGCTCTTCTCCATTTTCAGGCTTGGACAACAGCGGAGGAGTGGAGAGAAACTGCTTCAATTCTTCAAAGGAGCTCTGACACTCTTTCGTCCACTCGAAGCCGTTGATCTTGCGCAGCGCCTTGAAGAAGGGCAGGCACCTCTCCGCCGACCTTGACATGAAACGACTCAAGGCCGCCACCCTCCCCGTCAGGCGTTGCACCTCCTTCTTGCTGGCTGGAGGCCGCATCTCCAGGATAGCTCTAATCTTGTCAGGGTTGGCTTCGATCCCTCGCTGGGTCACCATGAAACCCAGGAACTTGCCTGCTGCTACTCCAAAGGCGCATTTGTGGGGGTTGAGCTTCATCCGGTACCGGCGCAGATTGTTGAAAGTCTCCTCGAGTCAGCTACGTGGTCTTCCGCGCTAGTACTCTTGGTCAGCATGTCATCCACATACACCTCCATGTTGCGCCCCAGCTGATCCTCAAAGACCTTGTTCATTAATCTTTGATAAGTGGCCCGGCATTTTTCAATCCAAAGGGCATCACCCGGTAACAGTAGATCCCTTTCTCCGTGACAAATGAGGTCGCTTCTTCATCAGCTGGGCTCATCTTGATTTGGTTATAGCCCGAGAACGCATCCATGAAACTGAGCGTCTCGTGCCCGGAGGTGGCGTCTACCAGCTGGTCGATTCGGGGCAGCGGGAAGCTGTCTTTGGGACACGCCTTATTGAGGTCGGTGAAATCCACGCACATTCTCCAGCTTCCACTGGCCTTGCGAACCATCACGACGTTCGCCAACCAGTCGGGGTAGCGCACCTCGCGGATGTGACCAGCCGCCAGCAGCTTCCGCACCTCCTCGTCAACAGCCTTCTGCCGGTCCGGGGCAAAACTCCTTTTCTTCTGTCTGACGGGCCGGCACTCCGGTCGAATATTGAGCTGGTGTGCAATCACCTCCTCTGGGATTCCGGGCATGTCGGACGCAGACCATGCGAAGACGTCGGCGTTGGCCCGCAGAAAGGTAAGGAGCCGGTCACGAGCCTCCTCCGGAAGTAAGGCTCCAACTCGAACCGTCTGCACGGGGTCCTCCCCGAGGGGGAAAGTGAGCAGCCGCTCGGCCGGTTCCCCCCTCCTCTCCAAGTCTCGCGGGTCAAGGGCCTCGGGTGCCGGTGCAGATGGCGGTGCAGATGCCGCCTCCTGGGGACTAGGGGCCAAGTGATAGCAAAGTGCCGGTAGGCCCTGCTCTCCTCGCATCTCGCCGACCCCTCTGCTGGTTGGGAACCTCACAAGGAGCCGCTTGGTGGATATGATGGCATCCAAGAGGTTGAGCCCGGGCCTCCCAAGAATCGCGTTGTACGCCAGGGGCACGGACCACCAAAAATTTTATAAGGACAGTGCTTTGGCACGGAGCCGTTCCAGCCGTTACGGGGAGAGTAATTTCCCCCTCGACCCTTACGGAATCTCCTGTGAATCCCATCAAAGGCGTGGCGACCGGTTGAAGTAGATCATGTGACAGGTTCATGCGAACAAAGGCATCGTAGTTCAAAACATCTACAGAGCTTCCACTATCGACTAGGATTCTTTTTACAGGGTGTTTAGCAATCGTCATGGATACGACGACGCTATCATCATCTTTGTTTACAACCCCTTCCAAGTCCCTTTCGAAAAAAGGAATTACAGTTTCCGCCCCCCTCTCCCCTTGGTCTCTTCGACGGGCCTCCTGCCCCCCAGGAAATCATCGCCACCGTCTTCTCCGTCGGGGCGTTATCGATCACTGGCGGCGCGGGCGCTGATGGGCCGGGAGCTCCTGGGTTGCCCCTCTGGACGAACTTTCCCAGGTGGCCCCGTTGAATAAGGTCTTCAATGGCCTTCTTCAGCTGCCGGCAGTCGTCGGTGTTGTGGCCATGGTCCCGGTGGTAGCGGCAGTAGAGGTTCTTGTTCCGGGGGATCTTCGGGTTGATGGGAGGAGGGCGTTGCAGATAAGGCTCCCCTTCAATCTCGAGCAGGATCTGAGATATTGGGGCAAGCAGCGGGGTGTAAGGCCCGTCTCTCGGTGCAGGAGGTCGAGGACGGTTGTCTGGTCGGCGAGGAGGCTCAGGCCTCCTGGGGCGGGCTTCTGCAGGTTCTGGCTGGTTCGGCTTCCTGGGGATATTCCCACCAGCTTCACGCCGGGAAAAGTCGGCTTCGTCCGCCCGGATGTACTTCTGGGCACGGATCAAAAGTTCGGAGTAGGAGCCCGGCGGCTTTTTGTCAAGAGAGTACGCGAAGCGAGAAGGGCGAAGCCCCCGCTTCAGAGCCAGGGTAGCCACTGAGTCTTCCAGGTTGTAGACCTCCAGGGCGGCCTCTTTGAACCGGGCAACATAATCCCGCAAGGCTCGCCATTCTTCTGCTGAACGGCAAACAAACTGTCCGCCACCCTCGGGATCTTCCGGCAGGCGTCAAAGTGGGCCAGAAAGCCCTCTCCAACTGGCGGAAGGAGTCGATGCTTCGTGGCGGCAGGCGAGAATACCAAGCCCGGCAGCCTTTTTCAGAGTAGCCGGGAAAGCAACACACATAAGTGAGTCAGTGGCCCCCTGAACTTGCATGAGTACCTTGTAGCTCTCCAAATGGTCCAGGGGGTCCGTAGTTCCGTCGTATGGGTCCAGTTGAGGAAGGCGGAACCTGGTGGAGATGGGCTCCTCCATGATGCGGCGAGACAGGGGAGGCCGACTGTCCGTCTCTGGCAGGTGGGTGATCCGACGGCTAAGCTCCTCCAGCTTCTGATTACACTCCTCGAGTCGACGCTCAGCTCGACGAGGCATTCGGCCATCAAAGGAGCCCTCCCCCGAAGATTCAGAAGAAGAGCGAGGGCGGCGATGCCGGCGCGGGCGCTCCGCCTCCTTTCCGTGCCGCCGTTTAGGAGAAACGCTAGCGTGGCGAGAGGGAGACCGGAGCCTTTTGGATGCTTCACGGTGATGTGGCTTGGCCGGGGATCGGCGGCGATGATCTGCAGGAACTGGCGATCTCCGGCGGGAGGAATGCTGGCTAGGCTGCATCACTCCCGGGATAGACGGATTCAGCTCCGGCTGCTGCAAGGCCGCTTGTTGGTGCTGCAGGCCCTGAACCATCGCCGCCAACGACTGGACCTGCGTGGCCAGGGCAGTGAATCGATCCTCCTGGAGTTGTTGCGGAACAGACGCAGGAACGTCATTCTGTGGAGCAGAAGGCCCTGCCCCCCGGAGATTCAGAGGCTCCGGAAGACTGGATGCGAGAGCCGGGGGGCCTCCGCGGGTGGACCAGCCCCGCAGCGCTGCCCCCCAGCGCGACCGGCTGAAACTCCCTTCGTTCGAGTCGTCACCATGGCTTTGAGAGCTCGAAGACAGGAGAAGAAGAAAGCTGCTGGTTCGACGTCTTTCTTACACTCCCCCTCCTGGCGCGCCAATCTGATGACGCCAAGTCACCTTCCTCAAACGTCGGGGAAGACGGACGTCCTTCTCCTCGAAGTCCTGCAAGAAAAGTCCCCGGAGACCGGTGGCGCCGGTGGGGACCCTCCGACGATCAAGTTAGTCACTTGGGCTCAGACAGAGAACCGCTCCAGCGAAGAAGAGCTGAGGCGGTTAGGGTTTTTGCTGGGAGGAAGAAAGCTCAGAAAAACCAGAGTTCAGATCCACTTACAGCGCGAGCACGTGCCTTTATACCTGTCCGAATACCTTAGCTTACAGCTCTGGGAGATCACTATCGTACCATCGCTGCTGTGGTATCATACGTGTCCGGTAGCTGTGAAGGCGTTCAACGCATGCCGCCGGTTGATAGGACCGGGCACCATTGCCAGTGGTAGCGGATCGTACGCCGTAGCAAGGCATGGTGATGCACAGGGACATGCAACACGCCAAACCTCATTATGAGGCATGGCCCTCCGTAACGGGGCGCAATTACGGGAGTACCGAATCGTACGCTGTGGCGAAGCATGGCCATGCACAGGGGCATGCAATGTGCCAAACACCGTTATGAGGCATGGCCCTCCGTAACGGGGCGCAATCACGGGAGTACCGAATCGTATGCTGTGGCGAGGCATGGCCATGCGCTGAAAATCATGTGTGAGCACCGTGCAACCTGGTAGTTATCGTTTTCCTTGGCAGTTGAGTTGCATGCTGATCGCTGATGACTCCCCACCCTGGAGCCGGAGGGGGTCCCAGGGGTGGGAGAACGCTGGCGCACCCCGAGGTCGATGAGGGTCACGGGGATAAGGAAATGCCAGCACACCCCGACCCCGAGAGGGTCCCGGGGTCAAGGACTGATGGCCCCACCCAGCGACCCCGAGGGGGTCCCGGGGGTGGGGGAATGCTGATGCGCCCCGACCCCGAGAGGGTCCCGGGTCAAGGACTGGTGGCCCCACCCAGCGACCCCGAGGGGGTCCCGGGGGTGGGGGAATGCTGATGCGCCCCGACCCCGAGAGGGTCCCGGGGTCAAGGACTGGTGGCCCCACCCAGCGACCCCGAGGGGGTCCCGGGGATGGGGGAATGCTGATGCGCCCCGACCCCGAGAGGGTCCCGGGGTCAAGGACTGGTGGCCCCACCCAGCGACCCCAAGGGGTCCCGGGGGTGGGGGAATGCTGATGCGCTCCGACCCCGAGAGGGTCCCGGGGTCAATAGCCGTCGTTACCGTCTATTTTGACGATGTGGGATCAGTCATATCAGGGTTCTTCGTAACCATTTGGTCCCTTGTTAGAGACGGGAGGGCCAGTTGGATTGCGTGGGACATAGTTCGTGAACCCAAGAAAGAAACTTTTTTTTTTTAAGAAAAGATTTTGTGCATCGAATGCGATGTAGATTGTTTGTACTATGCCTGATGATTGGTGCATGATACGTACATGCATCTATGCCAAGAGTAAAAAATTTTTTCTGCTTTTGGCAAGCGCACATTCGCTCAATCGCTTCAGTGCATAAAGACTTTTTCTTTGGGCTTTGTTTGGATCTTTGGACGGAAAGAAAGAAGAGAGTAAAAAGAAGAAAAGAGGATAAAAGGGCTTTTGGCAAGCGCACATTCGCTCAATCGCTTTAATGCATAAAGACTTTTCCTTTGGACTTTATTTGGATCTTTGGACGGAAAGAAAGAAGAGAGTAAAAAGAAGAAAAGAGGATAAAAGGGAAAGAAAGGGATGTTCTTCTCTCTTGTTTGGAAAGGATGGAATGGAAAAGAAAGGTAATATCAATTATCTTGTTTGGATATAGAGAAGAAACAAAAAGAAAAAAAAGAGTTATGTGATAATTATACCATTTCAGAATAGGGAATGAACTAAAAATGAAGGAATTAAGAATTAAAATGAAAGGATATTTTGGTGTTTCAAAAAAATATAATTTAAACATTTTTTTCTCTCTTAGCTTACCCTCGATTTACCGTCGTTGAAGGAAAAATAAGGGGAAGTGGTTATTTTAATTCTCTTTCTCCACTTTCTTTCATCTTTCTCCCCAAATAAAGTAACTTATGGCCGTTCTCTTCTTTTTCTTCCCCTTCTCTCCATTCCCTCCAATCCAAACAGTCCAATAATAAAGTAGCAAAGCTCTTTCTTAGACTTGGGGACCAATGGGCTTTGGGTCAGCCATTTGGACCGAGTCCAACCCTAGGTCTTTCCACGAGGAAAAGATAGAAAAGTATTTTTATATTAGCTTACCATTAGGTACTTTTTTTAATTTTTTTCCCTTGACAAATAAGACTTATTTCATTATTTCCAATATTTGACTTGTTCAATCTAATAATCTCCCATTGCAAGTAATCAATGATTACTTCTTTTTTTTCTCATATCATTGGCGTGTGGACTTTCAACCACCGCAAGTCCCTCACTCCCTCTCCTATCTTTTACCTCTAACTCCTATTTGCCTTACTAGAGCACGTACTTAGTTCTTTTCTTTTGGTAATGCAAACATGTTTATTTTTAAAATAATTAGCATCATATTTTGATTTAAAAATTAATCAATTTTCTATATAAATTTTTGAATGATATATTTAAAGGAGGAGATTAACTATGCTACATTCAAAAAAAATATCTGCTAAAGTTTCATCGGGTCTAAATTTTGATGATAAAAATTTTACATTGATAATTCAAACCATTTGATAAGACCTATTATATTTAATTACTTACATATTAAAAATTAATGATTTAAAGATTAATAGCCTATATATCAAGTGATCAAAAAATTAGATTTTAAATAATATAAAATAATACATGTTGAGGGGTAAAAATGTCATTGCGTTGATAGCCGTGCGAAGGGACTAAGATCAGCCCCATTGCGCCCATAAAGAACGAGCTAACTAATATGATCTAATATGATCCAACGGATCGAGCAACCTATAGTACGGTTCTTCTACGAGCTTCCCATAGCTCGGCTTCCCCCGAGCTACCTCTAGCTCGGCTCTTCTACGAGCTTCCCGTAGCTCGGCATCCCCCGAGCTTCCCGTAGCTCGGCATCCACGAGCTTCCCGTAGCTCGGCTCTTCTACGAGCTTTCCATAGCTCGGCTCCCCCGAGCTACCTCTAGCTCGGCTCTTCTACGAGCTTCCCATAGCTCGGCTCCCCCGAGCTACCTCTAGCTTGGCTCTTCTACGAGCCCCCCATAGCTCGGCCTCCACGAGCCCCCCATAGCTCGGCCTCCACGAGCTTCCCATAGCTCGGCTCCCCCGAGCTTCCCATAGCTCGGCTCCCACTGGCTTCCCATAGCCTAGCTTCTCCCCCCGAGCTACCCATAGCCCGTTTCTCCGAGTAGCCCCCGAGCAATTCATGGCTCGACACACGCCTCCGTGGAGAGCCCAGGCCTAGCGTAACAGAATCCCAAACAAAGGATCATATCGAGGAGTGGCCTAGGATCTACAGTAACGGCCTGGGCCTACACACTCATAGATCTCAAGCCATCAGAGGGCTCTCCCAGCCGTCAATCCTTCAACAAACAAGATACGGACCCCACCGGCCTTGTAACAGCTTGATTCGAATCATCCCAGATTCACAGCCCCTGGCTCACTCTCACTTTCACTCTCACTCTCACTCACTCTTTGGCTCCTTCACTGCTCATCGGTGCTCCCCTAGAGCTCCCGATTGGCCACCCCTGGAGGGACTCCCCAGAGAGATCCTTCTCCCCATTTTGTTGATCGCCGATCCTCACTGACTTGAGGTCTTCCGTGGAGGACCACCCCCAATGCCTCTCGCACGAGGACTTCTGTGCAGGTCCGCCCAAGAGAAAGCCTAGATCAGGAGACTGATCGCGCCTGAGTCGGAGGACAGATCCCGTCGGCAACAATACATATTTTGATATCTTCAAATCATATAATTCTTAATACATATATAATTTTTAATAATATGTAATTTAATATATTTTAATGTTTTAGATCACAATCAATCACTTGGATTTTGATATGATTGAATCTAAATGAAGATCCTAGTGAAGTTTAACTCTTAAAAAAACAATCCTTAATTGAAAAGCTGATTGAATATTTTTTTATATAAGTATTTTCAAAATAATAGATTTAGATGCCAGGCATTAATTTTGATAGTGAACTATATATGGTGGAAAATTTAAATTTAATACTTTTTATGAAGTAAGAAAGAAAAAACTCTACAATATTTTTAGAATAGTAAGAAATAAAATATTTAATAAAATTAAAACACTAATATTGCATCCAATTAGCTTTTTGCATGGATTTTAGACTATAAAGATTGTATATATAAAATTACTAGTAATGCTAAATTACTGAAATTTTAAATTTTAAATACAAAATCTATAAATAGAATTTTTTTTTGTTAAGCTTTTGGTGTGCAAATATTAGCAAATGTTAGGGTACAAAGTTCATACTTAGAGTGTTAGTGAAAAAAACAATATGCCATAACAAATATTTGCAAATAATTAAATTAAAAAAATGAAGGAAAAATTTAAATTTTTGATATGTATGAATATAGTCTTATAAATGAAAGTCAAACTTAAGTAGATATTTGGTGAAATTGTTCTTAAAATATAACATATTTGCTTAGCCCAAAGCCTCTTATAATGGGCACAACGACACGGAGGTCCGACTTAAAGACCTCCTTAGTTGTCAAAGAAGAGGAGAGTAAAGAGAGAAGATAAAGAAAAAAAAGCATTGGTCTTTTCTTATCTGCCTTCAAGATCTAATTTTAGTGCCTTTAAATAATTTTGGTCAACAAAAACTTCCAGGAGATGGATCTTTAATGCTCTTAATGACCAGCTCACAAAAGGCTTCGAAGACTTTCCTTCCTTGGCCAGCTTTTAAATTTTGAAATGCCTACGTTATCTATTTAAGTTCTTTAAAGCCTACGTACGTTATAGATTGAGACTTAATGCCTACGTTATAAATTTAAATTTTTGCAACACCTACGTTACAGATTTAAATTCATGAGTAACGCCTTACCTTGTCAACCCAGAATCCAAAAGGTCATGTGAAACATGAAACTGTCATTGACTTCATTAAATACAAATCCACTTGCATTTAAATATGCAATGAAAAATTATTTGAAACTTGAACGTATACAAAATAAGTTCTCATATACTTTTTTATTATTTTTTTTAAAATCAAACTTTTATTTCACTCGTTTGTCATTCAATGCTTTCTATCCTTGTCCCTCCTATCTTTATCTCATTGAACTTTTTATTATTTATAACACAATACTCATGACATGTATCGTGCCGTAGACTCTTTATTATTTATGACGTTATAACTCAAATGCATCCAAAGCATGATAAAAAATTGTTCAAAAATCTAACAATTTTGTCACCGGAAAAAAGCCTTTAAAAAAAATCATAAAAGTAAAATTATTCTAACACTAGTAGAGAAGCAGTTTAGTTTTATAAGAATTTTCTCAACAAGTTTTCTCCGGAAACTTTAATAAGAGGGGCATTTTGAACTGCCTTCTGTCCCTCCTACTCTCTCTCTCTCTCTCTCTCTCTCTCTCACGCGCACTCACGCACACGCACACGCACATAGACCTTCATTCAAAAATGTGATTAGCTATCATCCATTTTTATTCATCAATAGAACTTAACTGCATGTATAGCGTGGTGAATAGCGCTGTAATTGAGCCGAGCGCTCACGAGCTATTCAAGCTTGACTTGATAAAAGTTCGTTATGTTCGGCTCATCATGTAAACGAGCCGAGCTTAAGCTTCATTTTAGAGCGAGTTTGAGCACGGAAGCATATTCGATTAGGAGCTCGCGAGCTGGCTCGATTAAGAGCTTGTGAACAAGATGTTTTTTTATCCTCTCTGTCTTTTCATCTTCTCTGGCTGCTCTTTAGGTTTAAGAATCGAGCTTTTTTTTTTTTTTCTTGAAGCTTAATTCGAGTCGAGCTTAAAAGAACTTGTCGAGCTTTCTAATCATACCAAATAAGCGAGCTTGAGTCGAGCCCGAGCTTTTTGCAATCGTGCTCGAGCCGAGCTTGAATATGTTTTTTAAATTTAAATCGAGCTCAAGTATTTGTTAATAAGCTTGAGCACTAGCTCAGCTCAGCTCGGCTTGGTTCAATTACAGTCTGGTGCTCGGCTCAATTATAGCCCAGTGGTGATCGATAAAATGTTGTGTTTTTTATGCCCTTGGAATTCGTCTGATGCTCTTGGAACTTTGGTGCACCGACGCCTTCTTGCCTTCCGGGTAGCTTCCTTGGTGCAGAGAAGCGACCAACGAACGGTGACCAGTTGTCATCTCCGGTCATCCTATGCTGGCCACCAGCCACTGATCCAGCTTGTCCGTTTTATTTATTTATTTATTTTAAAAATAATTACATATTGTAGAAGTAATTATGCAAGACTACAAAACTTATTTAGAAAATTTAACTAAGTTTTATTTATTTATTTTTTAGAAATAATTACATATTGTAGAAGTAATTATGCAAGACTACGGAACTTATTTAGAAACTTCAACTAAGTTTTACAACTCTCAAAAAATTTAACAATACTCTAAGAAATATAATTCAAGACATAATACACTCAAATACATCAACAAGGAAACCCTTTTTCTTTGGGGCGAATTGGAAACAATAAAAGAAAAGGAAAGAAGCCGAGAATTTGAACACCAAGTGTTCTCTCTCTCTCTCTCTCTCTCTCTCTCTCTCTCTCTATATATATATATATATATATATATATGCATAAATAAAAGAAAGAAAGAAAGCAAGAAAGAAAAAATGAAAAATAAAAGCGTAGGTTTAAGGAAGAGAAGAGGGGGTTCTTTTCATTTTATAACAACAAAGTAATTTTCTAAAATTTACTAGCATTCAAATTGAGCCATAGTGTTGTAAATGCCTGTTTGACTAATCCTTATCATTTTGAATATCTTCAAATGGGCCAGACTAAGAATGGAGACTTCACGCCTAACACGCTTCGTAACAAGAATTGGACTATCTGTAACCAACAGTGCATTATTATTTGAAGACAAACATTGCCATAATTCACTGCATGCCAATAACCTTTACTGATAAGTTGAAGTTCAGTTTCGGATGCAAGGTACCATAAAGCCACCACCTTTGTCATTCATTTTGCACATAGCCCGCCCCCTTACCCACCAATTCGTTCTAGAGCCATGGATGCCTCTTTCCTTCTGGTCTTCTTCCTCGTTGGCCTTGCAACACTAGGGACCCTTCCAAGAAGTTCAGAGGCTCGAGCCTTCTTTGTTTTTGGTGATTCTCTCGTCGACAATGGCAATAACAACTACTTGGCAAGCATAGCTCGTGCAGACTCGCCTCCTTATGGGATCGACTATCCGACTCACCGAGCCACAGGCAGATTCTCCAATGGCCTCAACATCCCTGACATTATCAGTTAGGAGTCTCACTTACCTTCTTTTATTGCATTGTTTTTTTTTAATGTTCCAGAGAATGTTTCTCTCTAATTAATTTGATATTAATGTGAAGTATGCTTGCCATGTTTTCTTGACCAACAACTTCAATGCGTCTCAGGTGAGCACCTTGGGTCTGAACCTACATTGCCTTACCTCAGCCCTGAGCTCCGAGGAGAAAAACTACTAGTGGGTGCCAACTTTGCATCGGCTGGGGTTGGAATTCTCAATGATACTGGGATTCAATTTGTAAGCCATATCATGCATTACTACTACCTTTCAGAAGTTGATGATAAGCTTGAGATATATATGTATTGACTGCTATTGGTAATGTTTGCAGTTAAACATCATTAGAATCAACAGTCAGTTGCAATACTTTGAGCAGTACCAGCAAAGGGTAAGCTCGCTGATAGGACGTAATGAGACGAACCTGCTTGTGAACAATGCCCTTGTCCTCATTACTCTTGGAGGCAATGACTTTGTTAACAACTATTTCTTGGTGCCATTTTCTGCACGGTCTCTCCAGTTTGCGCTTCCTGACTATGTTCGCTATGTAATCTCTGAATACAAGAAGATCCTTGCGGTACGTTTTCTATGCCTTCTCAAATTTCATCCTTACAGATGATGGATGGAAATTTGATATTTAACAACGCTGTACCTTTCAATTCTGATGATGCCAACGACCTTCAGCTCAGTTCACTGCAAAAATGGGTCAATTCTATTATGACAGTACTGTTTTCCTTTTATGAAGTGTTATGGCAGTATTCCTAATTAAACTCTTTGTCACACGTGGCAGTGGATCCAGAGTGGCAACCTACCACATGTCAAACATGCAAAACACAACAAATAATATAAGAAGAGAGAATAATATATGTCGTTCAAAAGTCAATAACTTTAATACAAGTCATATTAAATAAGGTTTGGTCGATTTACATGCCAAGATACACAATATTAAAGTTTGGGGCTACAACAAAAATTTGATCTATATTATTCTGATGAAAGCTCCAACTACTCCATTTTTCTTTTCTTCAAAAATATTATGAGATTTAAATGAACTCACATTTAGTAAGTAAATTTACTGTAACATAATATAGTTATGTAGCATATATATCATGTCATATCATGTAATGTCATAGTGGTGACACATAATAGCATATTCACAAAATATCATTTTTATGTTATATTTGCAGAATAACATATATTATTGCAAACACAATCAATATACTTTTCACATATATACTGGTTTTAACATGTCAAAATACACATGTACACTTGTATAAAACTTTTAGCAATTTTAAATACCATACCAAATAATCATTTGCATGTATAGGTACAAATAATTTATAGAATTTAATAATTCCAAAAATGATCATGTCCAATAATCATTTGCATATAAAGGTACCAAATAATTTTGTAGAAATTAATACTTTTAAATAACCATGTAAAACAGTCATTTGCATGTTTGTGGTACTAAATCTATTTTTTATTTTTATATAATATGCTAAGATTAGCAATTTCAAATAATTATGTAAAATAGTCATTTGTATGTATGGGTATCAAATCTGTTTTTTATTTTTTCAAATAATATCAAATTTAACAATTTCAAGTAATCATGTAAAAATAGACATTTGCATGTATGAAGTACCAAAATTTTTTTATTTATCAAATAATGCACTGTGTAAAACCATATAGCATTTGAATCCTTAATTTATATATTTTAATAATTTATAAAAATTATAAATGACTTACTTACATCATAGTGCTAATTCAAAGTGTAAATCAGCTATTTGTATTCTTGGTTACCTACAACATAATTTTCACATTTTAAATCTTCAAAATCAAAATGTCAAAGTGACTCCTAAACTTTATCTAGTCTAATCCTATACTCAACTTAGAGCTTGAATATCTTTAAATATACGAATCCGCTTTAAAGGTTTTTTAAAAAATTTCCGGCTGCCTGCCAGACCGCTGACGACCGGCCAGTGCCGGCCGTCGGCGGCAGCCTTCTCTTTTCTTTTTTCCTTTCCTTTTCTTCTCCTCCTCTACTTCTTCCTCCCTACCCGCTCCACCTTCTCACTGGGCTATGGCACGGCTGGCCGGACCCCACTGGACGCCGACATGGTGCCGGTGGGGGCCATAGCTCGCGGCTCGGGCCGGCGAGCCGGCGGACACGCCGCCGTGCCAGAACCGAGATCCACTAGGGCGGCCTCTCCTTCACCTCCATGGCCACGAGCGGCGTCGTGCGTTCCCTACCGACGTCCGGAGGGGCGCCAACGCCGGTGGCCACTCGGGACGGCCGCAGCTCCTCCCCCCCCCCCCCCCCCCCTCTCTCTCGCTCTCGCTCAATCTCTCTGTCTCTGTCTCTCTCCTCTCCTAGCCGGGGGGGGGGGGGGGGGGGGGGGGAGGGGATGATGGGGCGCTTACTGGTGGCGCGGCGGGGGCTCCGACGGTGGGCGGAGGGGGCCGTGCCGGCTCCTTTTATCAGGCACGCGCCGGCGTGCGCTGCATGCCTTTTTTTTTTTAATCCGGGGATTACAGTCCTTCCATGGGATTTGAACTGTTACAAACTGGCACCACCAGTGCCATCTTCTAACCGGAATTGGTCAACAAAGAGGGTCCTTTTCTTTCTTCAGTATATAATTAATAGCTTGTACTTGGCTGACGCATATGTTTGCCACACTGAGCGCTAGCTATGTCACTGTTTTGTTGCACTGATTTTTGCCAATCTTCTTGTGCTAAACAAGATACAATTTCCAGGGTAATTTTGTGAGCAGAAGGTAAGCAACATGTTGCATCATTTAATTTTTATCAACTTCATTTCAGTCACCATCGCAACCAGCTTACTCTTGCTCCAAATTCTAGCATCCCTACCTCTGTTGTTGTCCTTGCTTGAAAAAAATAGTTCTGAACATTGGACTTTGGTTGCTTTAAATTTGCACTGTTGTTTGTTGCAACAACATCTGGATCAGCAACTAGTAGGCCTAGAAATGAATCACTAACCATTTCAACACTCTGAAAATTGGTTTAAACTCAATATTGAAATAATATTACTACTAATGGAAGAGAAAAAGCTTATCTGTCACAACCTCAGTAATGCAGGCTTTGATTGCCATGGTAAATCTCTGCACAAGGCTAGGCTTTAAAGAAAAAACAATTAATATTGCTCCAAGTTTTTCATGCACCTGTGGCTGTTCAATTGCAGAGGCTACATGAATTAGGTGCCCGTCGAATTCTGGTCACTGGAGCTGGTCCTCTTGGCTGTGTTCCAGGAGAGCTTGCTCAAAGAAGTTGGAGTGGTGTTTGTGACCCTCAGCTGCAGCAAGCTGCAAAACAGTTCAATCCCCTGTTGGTCAAAACTTTAAATGAACTAAACAACCAATTCCGATCAGACATCTTCATCTTCGCCAATTGTTTCAAAATGCATAAGGACTTCATGTCGAATCCAATGGCCTATGGTGAGAAACATTATGGATACTTAAAAATAATTTCATCCCCATTCCTTCACTGGAGCTTAACCATGTACTTTATAAAAAATTTTCAGGGTTTGTCACAGCAAAAGTTGCATGCTGCGGACAAGGACCTTACAACGGACTTGGGCTATGCACTATGGCTTCAAACTTATGCGCCAACCGCAGCTCGTATGTCTTCTGGGATGCATTCCATCCCACAGAGAGAGTAAACCGGATCATTGTGAGACATATCTTGACTGGCTCTGCCGAGTACATCAACCCCATGAACATGAGCACCATTTTAGCCATGGATGCAAGAACCTAGTGTCTTGAGAACTGGTTCATTTTCCTTCCTTCTAGCTCTATGTAGGTTACAAACACTCATTATGTGTTGAAAGTCTGGCATTATCTCTAGCGTTTCATCTTAGATGTAACTCAGATTTGTGCCTAAGGTTTCATGAATAAGCTGGCAAAGGATCCATGCATTGATCCGTGCCTTCTAGCATTTTGGACCTTGATACATGATAATGGGCCTCGGTGGTTCAGACACTGCTTTGTGGAATAAATCTTGTGGATGTGTGCCCCATGTTTGTTGGTGTATTTGCTTGTATTTTATAAAAAAAAGGATTGATGTGAATTGGGCTTGAAAGAATGAATGCTTAATAGAACGCTTAATAGTAAAGCTTTTGAAAATATAGCTTTTGGCTATAAAGCTTTTAGAAAAGGCTATTTACTATTGTGCTAACTATATTTTGAAGTGACTTTAACATTTATTTGGTAGTCAAAGTAAGAAATATTTTTATAATAAAAATGACGAAAGGCATTACATCATACTTTCAATGGACTAACCTATTAAAAATTATTATAAATTATTATATTTATAATATAATGTCATATTATAATAATATTAAAATTATCATGTTATCTCATTATAATATAGTATAAGAAATATAATAATAATATAATAATGATTATAATGAAAATTATTATAACATATCATTTTACTTCTATTTAATAATTATATTATAATGTATTAAAATTATGAGCATTATTATCTAATAATATAATATTACATTATTGTGATATATGATTATAGTCACATTACAAAATTATAATTATATAGTATAATAATATCATATTTGTATACTGTATTATAGTATTTTATATATTATTATATCATCTTATTTTACACTACATAATATTATATTATAATAATATTTTCATACAATTGTGATATAATATTATTTCATAATTAAATTATAATATGTTATTAAAATTATGTACATTATTATCAAATAATATAATATCATATTATTGTAACATTGTATTAATGTTAAAAAATTATAGCATTGTATAGTGTAATAATGTTATATTATATACTATATATTTATTATTATATTATCATATTTATAGTACAAATTATCTTATAATTATAATACTTATATTTTATATATTATTATAATAATATTTGAATATAATATATTATTTTATATTATTATTCTCATAGTTTGACTTTGTGTTATTTAAGTTTGAAAACAATTTCCTGGCATTTAGTAAGTAGAGCCTTTGATAAAAACTTCAAATAGAGATTTTTTCAAGTAAAATTTTTAATAACTTTTGAAGGAGCTAAAAAGCATTTTTAAAAACTTATCAAATGCCCTGAAATTACTCAAAAATGTTTTTAGACTTTTAAATTTTTTTGATCTTTTAAATGTTTGACCAAATGTAATCTTAGGTTTTGGATGCTTAGCATGCATTTAATTAGTAAGAGCGTTCAAGAGTTTCGCTACCTTGGTGGTTGCAACTAAATCAACCGAGTTGGAGGATATATGCAGAATTTTAACAAGATGCGGTAATTGACCAACAATCATCATCCAGACCATATAATTGGAGTTGATTTTATGAATGGTAACGTGCCAGACATTTTTTTCATAGTTCCCCTAATGCTATTTGATAATTTAAAGTTCTTTATCTTCTCTTCAATGCTCACAATTTCCATCTATTTTCCATAATATATTCCTCTTCTCTCCCAAAAGAGACCTAGCGGTGGAAAGTTAGCACCATTTTAATTATAAGAACATGGCATGATGGAATAGGAAAGAAAACAAGGAATATATCATTCGATTAACACAAAGTCAGAGCAAAAGCAAGTTTTAGCACCAAACGTCAACAAGAGAACCCACTGAAAAAAAACCCTCACCTCCTACGAAGGAAACACATTGCTAACCGGAGACAATCATCAAAGAAAAGGAAGAAAAGCAAGAGACCACTTAAATGCCATCAAATGAAGCTGTTTGGCAATACAATCCTAAGGTTTATCGGGCTTTGAAATCTATACAAGTTGACCTGATACATCCCAACCGCTAACTAGGTTGAACACATGGCATGACCATATAATTTCTAAGTGAGTCCTTGAAATTTTGTAAGGCTTAATATCTTCCATTCATAATTAATGTAAAAATTGAAACTAAATAAATTTATAAGATTACTAATTTGTTTATAATCACTTAAAATTTAAATTATTTAATACAATAGACATTGATATCAAGCGATCTCAATATTTTTAGTCTTTCTATCCCTTACTTTAGCTCAGTTATGGTAAATGAGGCTAAACTTTTTGTAATTTTATCTTAAAAAAAAAGAGATATAATGAGCTTAGTTCATTAAGAGTCTCTCCGTATCTTAGCATGCGATATGGATTGTCATCATAAATATATAACATATATCAAAATGAACATGAATGAGGATAACACATTATGACTATATCTCTAACAACAGTAAGTCATCAGCTAAATCATGTTCAATAATAGCCATATCATCAAATCACTTGCCTCATATATGATCAATGGTAAGTCGTGATATCACCGTAATAATTGTCATCAAGTACTAATATCTCCTTTTCATCAAGTTATCAAATAGCCATTTACTTAGCTTCATACTTTTTGTATTCGGAGGGGTAATAAACTAGTCAAAGCCATATTTTAGTTTGTGACAGGCTAGCAAATGTAACCATGCACTAGCTTATGATTGTAATGAAAACTAGTCAGACTTCAACTTTTAATGGCAATTAAATTGAACCGTGCTTTAGCTTGCAGTGGTAACTAGAACTAGTTGCAGTCTAGTGTGGTATCAATAAAATATTATGGCTACTCCGTTACTTTCCCTCACCATCCATAGTATTTAATCACCTTTTAATTAATAATTAAATTCTATAAGTACATGAGCAAGAATTTCATTGTTATGAAAATAAACTATATGAAGCTTAAACAAGCACACATAATTAATAGTGATGCATAATTAAGCATAATTCTATCACCGATAAAGTTTATACCTGATTAATTGCACAACATTAACCCAATCATAATATTAAACATTATAATATGCATCATGATAAACTAATGCATGTATCACTAAACATGCATGATCATACCTGTATGCACTCATACAAATGCCATGGGGATTCTTATCTGGATCTATAGTAATCTTAGACTCACTTCTTCGAGGTTGTAATTACTATCTATCTATGATGAGAATAGTAATTTAAATTAAAATCATATATATATATTTTTTAAATTTAAAGTTGAGACCCTAGGTGAAAGATTAAGAAGGTATGGATAATGGATTCAATGCAAGGGAGTTCTATGATAGGAATGGAGATGGCGATGGAGGGTTAAATCATAAGGTCATGCCCATGATGAATTGATCACAAGGTAGACAGATAAAATATTTATAATATCATATTATATATAATATATTATAATATATATATTTTAATACAATATGATAATTTAATATAATATACTATTATTATATATTAAATAATAATATATATATACTATAATATTATTATAATATTAAATAATATGATGTTATAATATATTGATGTTATTATTATCATTAGTAATTATAATTATGTAATCATTAAAATTAATAAAATTATAATATTAATTCATATTAATAAAAATGTTATAATTTATAACAATATTATTTATATTATAATTAATAATTATTTTATTTTTAAATAATATAAGTAATAATATTATGGATTAATAATTTTATATATTTTAATAATTTTTGTTATAATAAATTAAATTAATATTATAATTATAAAATTATAATCATAATTTAATAAATTAAGATTATTAAATATAACTTAATATAATCATTTCAAATTCTAATTAAAAATAATTATAATTAATATAGCTGAATGTGATTTGAGAATGCAATTAGCATAATAATTCTCATACCATTGTTTTCAACTACTTATCAAATAGGTGTAATTAAAAAAATAAATATTTAAATTATTTTTCATTTGTTTCAAACATGAGACATCTTCCCAATTCTACAGTTTTATGTTTTTAATGTAAACTTGAAGTATGATTCAGCGCAACAATTATTGAATCCGATGGCTTGGATCGGTGTAGACGGGTTGAGTCGACCGGCCCCAACGAATGCCCAACAGCCCCATATGGCCGCCACACCACCCATCGGCGGTAGCCCCAACACCTGACAAGCTCCAGTCGATCGAAAGAATTGCAATGGTTGGAAAAGACTTTATATCGTATTCGGTGCAGCAAGTCTACGTAGAACAACTTTACGATATCCCAAAGAAAAAATTATGTAGCAGTTTTAAACTTACGATATAGTTATAAAATTAAGACACCCATTCAGAAAGTAAAAAAAATTACGATACTAATTTACGACACTGTAGTTATAAAATTAAGACACCCAGAAAGAAAAAAAAATTACGATACCTCAGTTTAAAACTTACGACACCGTAGTTATAAAATTAAGATACCCATTCAGAAAAGGTGTTTGTACATAAATTTCAAAAAAAAAAGCTGCTGATATGCATTAATACCCGTTTAGCTTTTTTTTTTTTAGAATTTGTGTACAGACTTTTTGAATGGTATCGTAATTTTATAACTACGGTGTCGTAAGCTTAAAATTAGAGTGTTGTAAGTTTTTTTGCTTTCTAACGGGTATCTTAATTTTATAACTATGGTGTCATAAGTTTAAAACTGGGGTGTCATCTTAACTTTTGACGTGACGTGCATCAATAACGGTTCAGCTTTTTTTTGGAATTTATGTACAAATAGGTTTTCTGAACGGTATCTTAATTTTATAACTATGGTGTCGTAAGTTTAAAACTGGGGTATTGTAATTATTTTTTGCTTTCTGAATGTGTGTCTTAATTTTATAAATACGGTGTTGTAAGTTTAAAACTGAGGTGTTATAATTTTTTTTTTTGGATATCATGAAGTTGTCTTAACATTTTGACATTGTATCATATGGACTAATAAGAAGGAGCGGTATAGTCTACGTAGAACTTACTAGCCTTTTCGCAATGGTTATGGTCGTGGCCGACCCTGGCCGGGAGTCGGCCGGCGCGCTTGAGTGGGCCCTCTACCATGCGGTGCTCAAGCGAAATCATCCTCCTCCACGTCGAGCCTCCCAACGCCCGCGGGGCCGGCGCCTTCTCGACGTTCCTCCGCCGTCATTCGGCGTTGGTGCCTAGATCCCCTACCGGTTCTAATCCAGCTCTGGCGAGGTCGGCGGGGAGTAAGAATTCCTAGACGAGATGAGGGCGGCGTGCGAGGCGGCGCAGCCGAAGGCGAAGGTGCATATAGAGAGGGTGGAGATGGAGGGCAAGGACAAGGCGGCCACCATTCTCATGCACATCAAGTTGCTGAGGGTTGTTCTCCTTGTCGTCGGCCAGCGTCGCACCCAGCCAACTTTCTTGGGGTAAGTTGATGGCGTCTCATTATCTTGTAACGAATCTTATCGGACTCTGTCCAACTTTTCATATGTTCTTGGTGGATAAGTCTAGTAGTCAATTAACAAAATAGCCCTCTTCGATGCCCCCAAGGTTTTCGGCACAATCATATACGAGGAGGCTAACTGGTATCTTCGTTGCTTTCTTTGATAAAGATCAAAGCAAAAGAAAAAATCTTTTCTTTTTTTTTTTTTGTTCTTCAAAGCAAAAGAAAGAATCTTTTCTTTCTTTTTTTGTTCTACCAAGGAAAGCAAAAGAAAGAATCTTACTTTTCATCTGCTTGGTGCCGGGAAGCAAATTCCAAGTAAAATAATTTAAAAAAGTTATTAGTCTTCTTTAAAAAGAATAAACTTTTATGTTCTTTTTGAAAGTACAAAATTTGACTAGATTAACTTCTTTGCATTAATTGAAGCATAATTTTGAGGAAATACTAGTAAATTAATTGAATTGGCTATTTTTTATGCAAACTTTGTTTGACCCGTTGGTTAACCGCGCCGTTCTTGCAACATGAGTTCAAAAGAGCTTTTCTTGAAGTTTGTTAGCATTGAGTGTTGACACTAAATCACCGTTTTGAATGTCCGCAAGTATCCGGTCGCATTCTCCAGCGAGCCTGAGATTCTCCGACGAGCTTTCGCGCCTGGGAGCCTGCAAACAAATCTCGAGGACCAAAGATTTAGACGGGATCCTTCGATGCTTAAGTCAGTGCTTTTGAGCAACAATCGTGAGCTTGAGAAAGCTCGAAAGAGAGAAGAGAGAGAGGCTTAGAGCCGTGCTTTCTGTGAGCAAGGATGAGCATTTAAGAGTGGGGTGAGTTCTTAGTTACCTCATCGGAGGTCCCTCTTACCCATTGATTTATTGATGCTTGGAGTCTGTGAGACTTGGGGCATGATCACTTATCAGAGGATTTATGATGATGGTAGCAATGGCAGGGGTTGCTACTTAGTGGCATGTCAGAAGTGCAGGCCATGTCCCGTCAAATGTGGATGGCTGCATAGTTGGTAGGTATTGCTTGGTTTGAACAGCTGTTGCAAGCTACTGCAGGACGTGGCCGACCATTACGGGTGCTTGCATGCGACACTTCTGTTGCCTTGTGCGGACAATGATGGTCGATAAAGTCAGGCACGCGGGCCTCAAAGTGTAGCCGCTGAGGCAGAAGATGAAATTTGAAGTTGAAACTGGCTCTGTTCCTCGTGGAGTATTGATTATAGAGTACGTGCATGGCATTGTTCATGCTCTTAGATGAGCTCCAGAGAAGGCCGTGGGTGAACATTGCATGACACTGTTTATGGCCAAGCACTATTCATGGCCGATGGGAAGAGGCCGAGCACTGTTCATGGCCGAGGGGGAGTGGCCGAGCACTGTTTATGGCCGAGCACAGTTCATGGTTGAGGGGAGAGGCCGAGCACTGTTCATGGCCAAGGGGAAGAGGCCGAGCACTGTTCATGGCTGAGGGGTGCTGAGGACGAGGGGGTATCTTTCCGAGGCCAAGGGGGCTGTCTTGCTGAGGCCGAGGGGGCGTCTTCCCGAGGCCGAGGGGGTCTTCCAGGGGTCGACTCCAGAAATGACTGGTCTGACCCCGATGAGATTATCGTTGCCCATGGGGCTTATTGGCCCCATCAGATGCCTCCCACACTCCTGAGTTTGTGCGATCGCATGCCTTGCATCCACCAAGCGAAAGGAGTGTAGAATTATAATATCTTTCTTTTGCACTTGTCTATGCATGCCAACTTTAGATAGTTTCCGTCTGCCTTGTGTGGACTTGTGACTACGTCTGCATGCTCTCTTGTGCTTTTGTCTGCTCAAAGACTTTAAGTAATGTTGAAGGTAAATTGATTATCTTAGACTAGCTAGGAGCAGCCAGTAATTCTCTCCCGACGTAGGGTCTGGAAGCGGATGCCCATCAACTGTGAGTTGAGGAGTTGGTTTCTTCTGACTTTGAGTTGACTTTGGGTCTTCTACTTTTGTCATGAAATTTGGAGATGTGTGCTCGTCAACTGTGAGCCGAGGAGTTGGCCTCTCCCTACTGTGAGTTGACTTGGGGCTTCTTCTTGAATGGCTAAAAGTAACCAGTAATATATTGCAAGTGTATAATTTAAACAAAGGTTACCCGGTTGTCCACTGGCCGCTGAGACAGAGTTGAAGCCGCTGAGGTAAAATGAAGCCGTTGAGACTGCGATGATGCCGTTGAGGCTGTGACGAAGTCGTTAAGGCAAAGTTGAGGCCGTCGAGAGCCTTTTGAACCCGAAGGGTGATCTGAGAGTCGTTGGGATGGGACCATGCTTGGAAGCCTTTTGAACCTCGAAGGGTGACTCGAGAGTCGCTGTGATGGGATCATGCTCGAGAGCCTTTAATCCCGGAGGGTGACCTGAGGGTGCTTGGACCAGGCCCAGGTGCCTTTTGAACTCCGAAGGGTGACCTGAGGGTACGTGGACCAGGCTTAGGTGCCTTTTTTTCTTTGTGCCAACGATCTTTATTGCCGACGCTGGAGTTAGTCTTTGTTGCCGAGCTGGCCTTGGGCTTAGATGCCAATGCTGAAGTCGGTCTTTGGTGCCGAGCTGGCCTCAGGCTTAAGTGCCGACGTTGGAGTCGGGCTTCCCTGCATGACATTTTCAAGTATCAATGAAAGAAATACTGCCTGAGCGTAGTGTACTTAGCTCTAGTAGCACCTTTATTTTCTTCTGCTGATTTGGATACTTCAGCCCGCTGGTGGTCTGCCCCCTAAGGAACTAGGGAACCAAGTTGATTGGGTGGGGGTGTCACTGCCCTTGCTTAGGCTTCCTCTCTCATCGCCGTCCGTAGAAGAGGAGGCCGTTTGGACGGCGAGCGGTGGCGCTCTTGCTAGTGAGCTCTTGCTTTTGAGATTGAAGATGCTCACGCTGGTGAGCATGAGACGATGAGCCTCTCGCTGGGAGATCTCCAGCGGGATGGATGATGGCCCGCCTGAGCAGCAACTATGCGAGATATTGCTTCTGGAGCTTTTGGACAGCTGCCATTAATGCTTGGATTTGCAGGGTGAGGGTGGCATGACGTTCTGCTTGAGTGGTCTGAGATAGTGGTGATGATGGAGTAAAGCGGCTGGCATTCTATTGCTCGGCTCAACTCGTAGAGGGTGCCCCCCAGCATGACTTGCGGAAGCCTCTTGAGCTCTTGTTATCACCACTTTTTGGATCACCACTTTGATCTAAAAGGGGGACGAGGATCTACAAGCTAGCATCGTTAATGATTCATGCTCTGTCCCCCTTCCTAGGGCACCAATCTGTTGATGCCAAATTACCATCCTCGAACATCCGCGAGTGTTCGGTCGCCTCCTCCAGCGAGCCCAGAATCCTTCGATGAGCTTCTCATGCCTGGGAGCCCACAAACAAGTCTAGGGGACCGAAGATTCTGGCGGGACCCTCTGACGCTCAAGTCAATGCTCTTAGGCAACAGCCATGAGCTTAAGAAAGCTCGAAAGAGAGAAGAGAGAGAGCTTAGAGCCGTGCTCTCTGTGAGCAAGGATGAGCGTTTAAGAGTGGGGTGAGTTCTTAGTTACCTTGTCGGGGGTTCCTCTTACCCATTTTATTGATGCTTGGAGTCTGTGAGACTTGGGGCATGATCACTTGTCAGAGCATTTATAATGGTGGCAGCAATGGTAGCAATGGAAGGGCTTGCTTCTTAGTGGCATGTTAGAAGTGCAGGCTATGTCCCATCAAATGTGGGTGGCTGCATAGTTGGCAGGTATTGCTTGATTTGGACAACTGTTGTAGGCTGCTGCAGGATATGGTCGACTATTACGGCGCTTGCCAGATGTGTCCCCCATGCTACACATCTATTGCCTTGTGCGGACAGTGATGGGTGATAAAGTCAGGCACGCGGGCCTCAAAGTGTAGCCGTTGATGCAGAAGATGAAATTTGGAGTTGAAACTGGCTTGTCCCTTGTGGAGTATTGATTATAGAGTACGTGCATGATACTGGTCATGCTCTTAGATGAGCTCTAGAGAAGGCCGTGGGTGAACATTGCATGGCACTGTTCATGGCCGAGCACTATTCATGGCTGAGCACTAATGGCCGAAGGGAAGAGGCTGAGCACTATTCATGGCCGAGGAAAAGAGGCCAAGCACTGTTCATGGCCAAGAGGAGAGGCCGAGCACTGTTCATGACCGAGGGAAGAGGCCGAGCACTGTTCATGGCCGAGGGGAAGAGGCGAGCACTGTTCATGGCCGAGCATAGTTCATGGCCGAGGGGGAGAGGCCGAGCACTGTTCATGGCCGAGGGAAAGAGGCCGAGCATTGTTCATGGCCAAGGGGTGCTAAGGCCGAGGGGGTGTCTTCCCGAGGCTGAGGGAGTGTCTTCCCGAGGCCAAGGGTCAAAGCTCAGGCTACCTCCTGAATACCAAGACCAATAAGAACTTTTGGCTTCTTGCATGCCCAGATGTAGCAGGCCCAAGACAATGGTCTTTTAAGGTATGATTTGGTGCTCCTTGTCAGAGAAATGCACTTATATTTTGATGGGTATCTTGAAGTTTAGAAACTGATTATAGGCAAGAAAAGGGAAAAAAAAAGTTAAAAGAAGAAACATAGGAGACTCGAGGTCTGATGAGGCCAAGGTTTAAAAAGTTGTTTGTATCTGTCCCCAAATTACGATCATATAAAAATGCTATTTTGTTTGCAATCTTTTACCAAGGGTGGGCATATAATCAGCTTATTTATGCATTTTGTCACTTAATATTATTATTGGTATTTCTCTTGACATTGAAATAGTTTGTGTGCTTTTTAAATAGAATGATCCATGGAGTACAATATAATTTAAACATATAAACAAATTATTACTTGCTCATGTAGTGTGATTCAGAGCAAACAAATTTCATGTTATAATGATTTTGCTTGCTTTAGTTATTTCTTTTTTTACTTATTTTTCACTAGATGAAGAATGGATTCTTATTAATGTTTCATGGCTTAGTAAATATATAGCAGATGTTTGATATCACATTCCTCAGAGGAATTCAGAGTCCCCCCCCAACAAACGTTGAGATAAGGGTTGAGAAGTCCCTTTTGAATTTAATTGCTCGAATCCATCTTGAAAGACTAGAGCCTAATATCTCTCTCAAATGAGTGAGGGATTTGACCACCATGGCATCATCCAATTCATCCTTAACAGCATATTTGATCCAGATAATTTTTGGTTTAAACAAGTTAACATCCTTTTATGTAGTTATTAATTCCATTAAATATGTTCACATTTGCAAATTTTTAAGTTTATCGAGTAATTCATGAAGCCAAAGTGATCTTTGATGACTCACTGTCTAAATTAGCATTTGAGCTCTTGCTAGTTTACTACAAAAATTACTTCTAGCCATGTTTGGGATGGGAGTGTTTTGTAGACCAATGATTTCACCTTAATCTTGTTATCAATAAACGAAAGGTTCGAGTGCACAATGCTGAGAATAAATTTATCCTTTTTCATGCTAAGGCTATTGAAATGATTCTCTATTTGGTGAAAGTTTAAATTAGTTTCAACAGAATTTTAGATATTATTGCATGTTGTATGAGAAAAATATTGTTAGACCAGCTGAGACTGGCCAGATAGAAAGTACTTAGCAGCAGGCTGAAAACAAAACTTACAGAGCATATATCTAGTAGCAATGATAAAAGTGCAAGTGCCGTAATGATCAATAACTCATCAAGATACTTCTTTTTCAGCAAGCAGGTGCATTTAGTTTCTAACAGACAATTTGGAAGTCACTAAGAGAAAAAGTACTTGCTGAAGATTAAATCTTTCACCATCGAGGAAAATGTTTCAGTACCAGCATGGTCATCCATTAGCAGCTTAGTGGTCCTCTTCTGCATTTTATGAAAGTCTTCCCTTGTATTGGAAAAATCTCTCTCAAGCACATAGAAATGGTTTCTATTTCCTTGTATTGTATTAGCTTATGGAGAAGATTGTTGAGTTGCTCCACAAGTTATAATGGCTATGCTTGTGGGAAATTCCTTGCATTTGTTGGCTCAAAAGCTTGTTGCGTTGCAATCCCATTGAGAAAGTGGAAGATGTTAGTGAAGCAATTGTTTTGATCTTCAAGTGTGCACTGTGAGCTGCATGATGGTTCACCCTCATGGTAATGATAGTCCTTGATCATGCCTTTAATTTGATTCAAGGATGTTAGACATGATGCACTATTATCAGGCACAGATCCATGTGACGATTCGCTTGCATGATTATTTGATGGTCCCATGCCAACATTTGGCACATCAGAACTCAAGTTCTTCAAATGTGTTTACTTCTGTATTCAAGCAGAAGAATTCAATACTATATATATATATATATATATTGGCTTTCCATGTGTTCGGTGCTTAAGAAGTACTATGCATTCCACCTCACATCTCATTAGAAACAAGAAGTGAAGCATTGTTTTATTGCGATGGTGACCAAGAAGAACAATGGTTCTTCATAAAGGCAACCATTTGGATCATGATATATTAGGAGACAAAGTTCCTATAACCGTAACGCCCCAAGTCCACTTGTTGGCCCAATTAACCTGCTAGCGGGTTAAGTCCGCGTGGTCTTAAAAACTCAAGTATAAGTTAATTATTAGCAGGTAAACTTGAGTTATAAGCTTTTCATAATTTTTTTTTTCATCTGATGTGAGACTATTTATGCACGAGGGTATTACATAACCATCAATGATTAGCAGGTCTTGGCGACTAAGACATGACCACTGCTGCATTGAGAATGCTATTTCTCACTACAGTATGGGACACTTCATGAATCCTAGGCTTTGTATGAAGTTGGCCAATGTATCTTGTGCTGGTAACATTTAATGCAAGTTCAAGGGGGAATGACTATACTCTGATTTGTCTGGTCTTCTATTATTTATAATAATTGATAATAGGAAACTTTACATAAGAAATCTCTCAAAGTATTGATAGTGGTGCGAGTGATTCTTTGACTTGAGATCTTTATTACACCTCATGTGTGGAATGTCATACTTTGACGACATGCAAACATCGCTCTAGCCATGGATAGCAAATATGGTGTTGGTTGGGTATAATATGAAGCATATAAAGGTGGTGTTTGATCAAAATAGGATTTGTCTTCCTTGATAGAGAGGGTTATATCCCACAGCCACTTGATGGATTAAATTGATCATTGAATTCTTGCAAGATTGAGTTGGAATTCAAAATGGTTTCGAAGTTTCAATTTAATGTGAGTCAATTTTTTTTTGAGATCAAGTAAATAAAGATCAATTACAGGGTTGACACATTCCATACCATTGATTGATTTGGGATATATGACGAAGGAATTGAATCGTACGGTAACCATTCATGGACAGGTGTTGATGACCACGTCAATAAAACCTTTAACACTTGGGTTATCATGATGCTTTGCTATAGGTCGCTCATGATCTATAATCATGGATCTTTGATTTCATCAAAGAGTTGATTTAATCAAAGAATTGACTTGGACAATGTGTTGATCAAGTCATCCTTAGGGTCAATATTAGGGACATGATTATTGCCAACGTGTCAAGGGACCTAATGGGTCAACGCATTAAGGAGATTTTGGATGAAGTTAAAATAAAAATTAAGTTGGACTTAATTCAGATTAGATGACCAATTAATTACAATTGGTTTGACCCAATCTTAATGAGAGAACATAAAATTGATGAATAGAATTCATCATAGAGGAAAGAATATTATGTTCAAGGGAGAGACCTTTTATACATGTGATGTACATATGAAATCCATTAATTGGATACCCAATTAGGCTTGATTCATATGATGGATGTCTTAGATTAATTGATATTTGATTAAATTAATAGTGGTATTTAATTGGGTCCATATGATGGCATGATTTAAACAAACTTCAAGATATGAACGGAAAGTCTATCCCTCGAACTGTTGATCCATTTATTGATTTTGATGATTATTAAAGGAATTGAGTATATTTATTTGATTACTAATGAATTTTATAAGTGTTTCAGGACTTAAATTTATTTGATCAATTTAAAGGAATTAAGAAATGAATTTTGAATCAAATACAAATCAGAGATTTCAAAGTTTCAGAGCTTGGAGTCGACACCTAGAAAATCTGGAGCCGACCCCATGGCCAATTCAATTTTAATCTGATTTCTGATATGATCCGGAGCCGACACCTAGAGTTTCAGAGCCGACACCTAGAGTTTCGGAGTCGACACTTACAGTGTCTGGAGCTGACTCCGATGCGGGGACAGAACGTTGATTTTTTGAGCATCTGGAGCTGACACTTACAGTTTTCGGGAGCCGACACCTGGCGATGGCGAGCCGACACTTACTTTTTGGAGCCGACTCCTCAACGAACTCGAAAATTTCTATTTTTGGAAAAACGACCTAGAGCCGACACCTGAAAAGTGGAGCCGACTCCAACCTGACTGGGACAAAAATTTAAAATGCCAGATAAGCTCTAATGGTAATATTTCCTTTTTACCTAATTTCTAACGGATATATTTGTTTCAGGTACACTCCAATGGCTAGTTTCATCCCAAAAACGGATTGAAGAAAATCTATAAAAAGGGGGAGACACCCGTTTGAAAGAGAAAGATGAAAATTAGAAAATTTTAAATAAAAAATCCGAGAAACCCTGAGCCTAAAATCCAAGAGAAAAGCATTCAAACTCAAATCCTTCCACTCCAAAAAGCTCAAAGAGGAATCCAAGGCGCCCCAAATCAAAAATCAGTGGATTTCCCAAATTGAAGAAAAAGCTCCGTTTCTTCCATTTCCAATCTTTCCAACTGCAATGACTGTGAGGAATTAAAGCTGAGGCTTGGTTCATCATTCCAAAGGGAGAAGAGGAAAAGAAGAAAAGAAGAAAGAAGAAAAGCTCAAAGCCAAACAACTTCAAATCAGGCTTTTCTAAACTTGTTTACTTATTTTTGATATTTGCTCATTGAGGAGCTGTGTATCTTTGAAAAACTATATTCTTTTTGTTTGTGCCTAGTTCAATCAAAGGGATTGAACTAGTGGAGGTTGTATACCTCGGGTCAAGCTAGATTAGCTTGAGTTTAGGGTTGTGTGCTGGTGAGCCCGAAAAACCGGCTGGGTTCGTTGTGATCCCGGATAAAACAACAAGTTTGGGTTGTGAGCTTGTAAAACAACTCGGCTGTAATCGAGGAGATTATAGTGTGGACCCAAGTGGATCTTGGGAGTGGACGTAGGTGTTGGATACACCGAACCACTATAAAATCTTTGTGTTTGCCGTGCTTCTATTGTCTCTATCTCTATCTCCATCTCATTGATTGTGCTTTATATTTGCATTGCATTTATTTTCATTCATTTAAGCAAACAATTTTTTTAAAAAAAGGATAAATTTTTAAAGAACCCAATTCACCCCCCCCTCTTGGGTTGTCATCTGGGCCAACAATTGGTATCAGAGCAAGTGCTCATTAGATTTTGATCATACGATCAAGAGCTAAAGATCCAAATGGCAGCTCATGTTGGATCATTTGCCGAAGGTCATTCTACGAATAGACCTCCCATATTGGTATCAGAGCTAGTACACCCACACACATTGTTGATGGCACTATTGTTCCTAAACCCGAAAGGGATTGGAATGATAATGATAGAAAAATGGCACAGCTCAATGCTAAGGCCATGAATGTCTTGTATTGCTCTTTAGATGCTAATGAATTTAATAGAATCTCCACATGTAATTCCGCAAAGGAGATTTGGGATAGATTAGAGGTTACCCATGAGGGTACCAATCAAGTTAAAGAATCTAAGATCAATATTCTAGTGCACAAATATGAACTATTTAGCATGGAACAAACTGAAACTATAGCATGCATGTACACTAGATTTACTGATATTGTAAATGGTTTGAAAAGTTTAGGCAAAACATATTCTAACTCTGAACTTGTTCGTAAAATTCTCAGGTCACTTCCAAGAACGTGGGAAGCGAAGGTGACAGCAATCCAAGAAGCAAAGGACCTCAATACCTTACCCTTAGAGGAGCTTCTAGGATCCCTAATGACCCATGAATTGACCATGAAGCAGCACATAGAAGAGGATGTGAAAAAGAAAAAGACCATAGCTCTTAAGGCTGCTGAAAGTGAGGAGAGCTGTAGTGAAAATGATGATGATACAGCTCTTCTAGCAAGAAAATTCAAAAGATTCATGAGGAGAAAGAAACCCTTCCACAAAAAGAAATTTGGAGCTAAGATGGAAGGAGAAAAAGAAAAAGATAAGGACAAGGACAAAGAGAAAGAGCCCTTGATTTGCTATGAATGTAAGAAACCGGGGCATTATAGATATGATTGTCCTCAACTGAAAAAGACTTTCAAGAAGAAGAAAGCCTATGTTGCAACCTGGAGTGATAGTGATGAATCTTCTTCAGAGGAAGATCAAAAGGAAGTTGCAACATTTGCTTTATGGCAAACGACGACAGTGAGGTAAGTTCCGAAAACCCTTGTGATGACTTTGCTTTTGATGAATTGTTTGATGCTTTAATGAACTTGTTGGTGATTTCAAAGTTTTGAAAAAGAAATATAAGTTTTTGAAAAATAAAATTTAACTTTCATTGAAGAAAAAGAAAATCTTAATAATGAAACTAAAGTGCTGAAATCTGAAAATGAAAATTTGACAAAAGAAAAAGAATCAATTTCCAATGAAAATGATAAACTAAAGAAGGAAGTTGATAAATATAAAAATATTGTTGATAAATTCACTTATAGTTCTGAAAAACTTAATTTATTGTTAAGTAATCAAAGAGCTATATATGATAAGGCTGGTTTAGGTTATAGACCTAACTTAAAGCAAAAATTTGTCAAAAACTTTTTTAGAAAGGAACAAAACAATGATAATGTTACATGTCATTACTGTAACAAGAAGGGACACAAAGTTTTTGAATGCAATTTTAAGAAAATTGACAAGAAGTTAAATAATAAAGGAAAGAAATATGGGTTCCCAAAGGAACAGTCTTTTATGCTACTAACCATGAAGGACCCAAGAAGGCTTGGGTACCTAAATATAAGACTTAATTATTTTTGCAGGAGTGTCTTGCGGCCAAAAGATCAAAGCGAAAGTGGTATCTCGATAGCGGCTGCTCAAGGCACATGACGGGTGACAAGGATCAATTCATCACCCTTGAAAGCAAAAGAGGAGGAGTAGTTACATTTGGTGATAATGGCAAAGGCCAAATCTTGGGGTTTGGTAACATTCAAATAACTCCCTCCACATATATTGAAAATGTCTTATATGTTAATGGTTTGAAACACAATTTAATTAGCATTAGTCAATTATGTGATAAAGGTTTTAAAGTATCATTTGAATCTTCTATATGCACAGTTTCTAATCCCATTGATAATAGCATTGTTTTTATTGGAAATAGAAATGGCAATGTATACTTGATTGATTTAGACAATTTGTCTACTAGTAATCATTGCTTAGTTGCTAATAATGCTAATATGAATGAGATTGGTTGGTTGTGGCATCGTAGATTAGGTCATGCAAGCACACACCTTATTTCAAAATTAATTAGAATGGATTTAGTAAAAGGACTTCCACAACTAGATTTTGAAAATAATAAAATTTGTGATGCATGTCAATTTGGAAAACAAACTAGAAATTCTTTCAAAACTAAAAATATTGTTTCCACTTCTAGGCCACTTGAACTACTTCACATGGATCTTTTTGGACCTACTAGAACCACAAGTCTAGGAGGAAAGAAATATGGTCTTGTGATTGTAGATGATTATTCTAGATACACTTGGGTATTTTTTTAGCTCATAAGGATGAGACCTTTCCATTATTTCTGAAATTCTTCAAGAAGGTCACAAATGAGAAAAACAACACCATAGTGTCTCTAAGAAGTGATCATGGCACTGAATTTGAAAATCATTTATTTGAAAACTTTTGCATAGAAAATGGCATTCATCATAATTTTTCTGCACCTAGAACACCGCAACAAAATGGAGTAGTTGAAAGAAAAATAGAACCTTAGAAGACATGGCCCGTACCATGCTATGTGAAAGCAACCTACCAAAATACTTTTGGGCAGAAGCTATAAACACGGCATGCTACATTCTTAATAGAGCTTAATTAGGCCAATCATTAAGAAAACACCTTATGAACTATGGAATAATAGAAAACCAAACATAAGTTATTTTCATGCATTTGGTTGTAAGTGTTTCATTCATAATAATGGCAAAGATAATCTAGGAAAATTTGATGCAAAATCTGATGAAGGCATATTCTTAGGATATTCAACATCTAGTAAAGCCTATAGAGTATTTAACAAGAGAAACTTAATTGTAGAAGAATCTATTCATGTAATTTTTGATGAATCTTTAGCATCAAGTTCTGAAAAGATTGATGATGAGGAAGATACAAACATTCTAGAAAGAGATATTGAAAAATTAAATATAGATGTATCTTCAGATCATGAACAAGAAGCTAAAGATAATGATTCTCCTAGTGTTGATGTTGTTGATGCAAATCATAATGATATAGATCTACCTAGAGATTGGAGATATGCCTATGGTCATCCAAGAGAATTAATTATAGGTGATCCATCTCAAGGAGTAAGAACTAGATCATCAATGAGAAACATCAATAATCATCTTGCATTTGTATCTCAAATTGAACCTAAAACTATTGAAGAAGCTGAAAAAGATAATAATTGGATGTTAGCTATGCAAGAAGAATTAAATCAATTTACTAGGAATAATGTTTGGACTCTTGTAGATAGACCTAAAGATCATTCTGTTATAGGATCAAAATGGGTATTTAGAAATAAATTAGATGAAAATGGCATAGTAATTAGAAACAAAGCTAGATTAGTTGCAAAAGGATATAATCAAGAAGAAGGAATTGATTTTGATGAAACTTTTGCACCTGTAGCTAGACTTGAAGCAATTAGATTATTACTTGCATTTGCATGTCATATGCATATCAATTTATTTCAAATGGATGTTAAAAGTGCATTTTTAAATGGATTTATAAATGAAGAAGTTTTGTTGAACAACCACCTGGTTTTGAAGATCATGAATTTCCAAATCATGTTTTTAAATTACACAAAGCACTATATGGTTTGAAACAAGCACCTAGAGCTTGGTATGAAAGATTAAGTAAATTTTTAATTGAAAATGATTTTGTAAGAGGAAATGTTGATAAAACACTATTTTTGAAAAGAAAAGATAAAGATTTATTAGTAGTACAAATATATGTTGATGATATTATTTCGGTGCTACTAACAATTTGTTATGTCAAGAATTTGCTAAGTTAATGCAGGGTGAGTTTGAAATGAGTATGATGGGAGAACTCAACTTCTTCCTAGGACTTCAAATCAAACAAAGCAAAGAAGGAATCTTCATCAATCAAGCCAAATACACAAAAGAACTGCTCAAGAAGTTTGGAATGGAGTCAATCAAACCACTTGGAACTCCTATGAGTCCTTCGTGCAAATTGGACAAAGATGAAGATGGTAAGAAAGTAGATCAAAAACATTATAGAGGTATGATTGGATCTCTTCTTTACTTAACTGCTAGTAGACCAGATATTATGTTTGCAGTATGTTTATGTGCTAGATTTCAATCTGAACCTAAAGAATCTCACTTAATTGCTGTAAAAAGAATTTTAAGATATTTAAGTGGAACTAAAAATGTAGGTTTATGGTACTCTAGAGACTCAACTTAAATTTAATTGCATATTCTGATTCTGACTATGCTGGATGTAAATTAGATAGAAAAAGCACAAGTGGTGCATGTCAATTCTTAGGATGTAACTTAATCTCTTGGTTTAGCAAAAAGCAAAATTCGGTTGCATTATCTACTGCTGAAGCAGAATATGTTGCAGCTGGAAGTTGCTGTGCTCAAATCCTTTGGATTAAGAGACAACTTGAAGATTATGGCATAACCCTTGATAAAACACCAATTAGATGTGATAACACGAGTGCAATAAATTTAACTAAAAATCCAATTCAACATTCAAGAACAAAACACATTGAAATTAGATATCATTTCATAAGAGAACATGTAGCTAATAATGAAATTGTCTTGAATATGTTAATACAGAGGAACAATTAGCTGACATATTTACAAAACCCTTGAGTGAAGAGAGATTTTGTTATCTTAGAGGTGAATTAGGATATGTGACCCTTTGGAGTGATTTTGAAACCCTAAGGAATGAGAATCTAGATTTCTATAAATTTCTTGAAAATCCTCTCACAATTTTAAGGACAAATTATCTAGTCATTTGAGCTATTTGATCCTTAATATTTAAGATTTTATCAAAATTTTATTGAACTTTTTTGACAAGTTTCAGTCATTTGAATCTCAATTATTTTTTCTGAAACTGTCTTTGGAGTCGACACCTCAGAATGAGGAGTCGACACCTCTGACTGTGTCGCTCTCGGTCCCTGACCTTGGAGCCGACACCCGTATAAGTGGAGCCGACTCCAGTTCGAGCGCTGACTGTGTTAGCGATTTGGAGTCGACACCCGACTTTGCGGGAGTCGACACCTGGGATTCCAAATTGATTTATTAGGGCAGAGTCGACACCTCGTCATTTCATAACTTCTCAAATCCTAACCAAACTCTTCCAAAATTCTTCCAAAACTTCCCCATCTCTAATTCCATCCAAATCGAACCTTTCCCAAAGATCAAATGGCACCCAAAAGGAGGGAATCAGTGATTGGAGCCGGACCACGGGAAAACGGTCCACGCATCGTCCCGTTCGTGAGCCGACTCCAAGCAGTGATTCGTCACAGATTCAGACAACCCCAACACCTCTTCCACTCAGGTAGATACCTTAGCGGGAGAGTCATCACAATGGGGAGAAAATTGATTTTGACCTATTTGAATCCGAGGGTTTTTCAATCGGGTAGACAATTGAAGGAAATGGGCTGGGATAAGCTTGTTCTCTTGATGTTCCTACTTATCCAGCCTTAGTAAAAGAATTTTATTTCAATTTGGCTAGAGGGATGGAGGTTTAGTAAGCAAGTTAAGAAAAAAGGATTCATCTCACCTTTCAAAAGCTTGGAAACCTCCTTAGCATCCCAATCACTGGTTTAGCAGCTGACATGCACAGTGATAGGTCAGCAGCTCTTTCAAGGATGTTAGGAAGGGAAGTGACAGAGTTTGAGGAATTAGAGCCAATCAACTACCCTAGAATTGAGATTATTACACAATATATGCAGTAGGATCTTGTTTCCGAAGACTGGTCGGTTTGAGTATGTCTCGGAGCGAGACATTGTGGTTATGGACAGTGTTCTGACTGGGCAGCCAATCAATCTGGCAGCAATGATGATTTTTTATATGGCAAAGCTGGAGGGAAGAGAGATCATCCCTACCGTATGGAATGGTACTTACTATGGTTTTCAAGAGCCAAGGGGTTGTAATTCAAGAGAATGAACCATCCAAGAACCTGAGGCACACAGATTACTATAGTTTGGCAACATTGCATCGGATGGGTTTTGCTAAAGTGAATGGACAGTGGGATAGGAAAGGACACCTAGATGAAGAGCCCCTATGCCGAGAGTTTCTGAGCCTTGCGAGGCTGGACCATCATTTAGGGTTCCTTCTCCACAGCCTAGGAGTCCCATTCCTGCTCCTGCTCCTGCACCTGCACAGTTATGATCAACCATCCACTTCTTCGACTGGATTCTCAGACCTTCAAATGGAGCAATTAAAAAGTTTGTTTGCAGCTCAGAAGGATGAGTTTGACAGTCATTTATGAATATAAAAGAATCACTTTACTCCCTTGATGATCGGATTGCAAAGATTGAATCAACTCTCAACTCCTCTGCAGAATCTTTAAGTGGTGATTTGAAGAACATCTTTGAAGAGCTTAAAGAGATTTGTGGAGATGGTGAAACTTATTCAAAGTGCAACGCCGAGCTTCAAGACAAAATCTCAACAGCTTGCACATTTGTTGATGAGAGACTAAAAGATTATGTTAAGCTTCAATGTGATGGAATGAAAAATATTGTAGACCATTTAACAAGAATAGTAGAACTTTTTGTAATGAATTTTGATGTAATGTTGAATGTTTAATTTTGTGAAATGTTTACATTTTGATGTAATGAAGTTTATGTGTAATGAAGGATATATTTTGATGAATGAGTATTTTGATGTAATACTTGACTTTTGTTGAATGAAATTATCTTTTGATGCAATGAAATTATCTTTTGATGCAATTATCTTTTGATGCATAAATATTCTTTACCTTTTTGTTGATTACAAAAAAGGGGAGAGAATTAGGATTGTATATGCATTAAGGGAGAAAGTTATATTGTTAATTGCATTAAAGGGGGAGAAAGTTATGTTGCATTAATTGTTTAATATGAAAAATAGTTATTTAATTGATTAATATGTTAATTGATTAATGATATTAAGTTATTTAATGTGGATTAATAATCAAATTGATTTCTATGCACAAAGAAATCTTAAGTACCAAATGTGTAAAGTAAGAGGAAGAATAATTTGAACTTCATAGGGGAAGCTACCTTATTCAGGGGGAGCTTACTCGTAAAGATCACTTCCTTGATATTTTTTAATTTAAGAATTCTATGCATATACTCAATGTTTTTATAATCATCAAAAAGGGGAGATTGTTGATCCATTTATTGATTTTGATGATTAATAAAGGAATTGAGTATATTTATTTGATTACTAATGGATTTTATAAGTGTTTCAGGACTTAAATTTATTTGATCAATTTAAAGGAATTAAGAAATGAATTTTGAATCAAATACAAATCAGAGATTTCAAAGTTTCAGAGCTTGGAGTCGACACCTAGAAAGTCTGGAGCCGACCCCATGGCCAATTCAATTTTAATCTGATTTTTGATACAACCGGAGCCGACACCTAGAGTTTCGGAGCCGACACCTAGAGTTTCGGAGTCGACACTTACAGTGTCTGGAGCCGACTCCGATGGGGACAGAACGTTGATTTTTTGAGCATCCTGGAGCCGACACCTACAGTTTTCGGGAGCCGACACCTGACGACGGCGAGCCGACACTTACTTTTGCGGAGCCGACTCCACGACGAACTCAGAAATTTACTATTTATGGAAAAACGATCTGGAGCCGACACCTGAAAAGCTGGAGCCGACTCCAACCACCTGGACGAAAAATTTAAAATGCCAGATCAGCTCTAACGGTAATATTTTTGATTTCTGACATCTAACGGATATATTTTGAAAATCCTTCCAGGTACACTCCAACGGCTAGATTTCACCCAAAAATGAATCAAAGAAAATCTATAAAAAGGGGAAACACCCGTTTGAAAAGAGAAAGAGAAAATAGAAAAATCAAAAATCAAAATCCGAAACCTTGAGCCTTATATCCAAGAGAGGAGCTTTCAAATTCAAATCCTTCCACTCCACAAAGCTCAAAGAAGAATCCAAGGCGTTCAAATGAAAAATCGGATTCTCAAACTAGAAGAAAAAGACCAACTTTTCAATCTTCTCAACTGCATCTACTGTGAGGAATCGGAGCTGAGGCTTGATTCACCCAAAGGAGAAGAGAAAAGAAGAAAAGAAGAAAAGCTCAAAGCCAAACAACTTCAAACCAGGCTTTTCTAAACCTATTTACTTATTCTTTGAATATTTGCTCATTGAGGAGCTGTGAAACTTTGTAAAACATTCTTTTTGTTTGTGCCTAGTTCAATCAAAGGGGATTGAACTAGTGGAGGTTGTAACCTCGGGTCAAGCTAGTTTAGCTTGAGTTTAGGGTTGTGTGCTGGTGAGCCCAAAAACCGGCTGGGTTCGTTGTGATCCCGGGTAAAACAACAAGTTTGGGTTGTGAACTTGTAAAACAACTCGGCTGTAATCGAGGAGATTATAGTGTGGACCCAAGTAGGATCTTGGGAGTGGACGTAGGTGTTGGATACACCGAACCACTATAAAATCTTTGTGTTTGCCGTGCTTCCATTGT
>UESW01000205.1:0-59411 GCA_900491605.1 Calamus simplicifolius | reverse complement strand
TTCTCCTCCTCCCCGGCGGAGCTCCAATTTTTTTTTTAATCTAGTTTTTTTTCATTCATTATGAATATATTGTTTGTTTAATTTATTTATGTTTATGAACTCAATTTTACATAAAATATTAGAGAAATTTGAGAAAACTATAATCTTGTTATGTAATGCATAATTTGAAATTTGCATAATATTTGATATATTTAAATTTTAAATATTTGGATTTATAAATGCCTTGTGTTATCGAATCTGTTTATTTCTTGAAATATTGTTCATGATATATTATTATAAGAATGCTTATCATGCAATTTATATGCTTTTGAGGTATGTTGAAATAAATTTATATGTTTATCATGAAATTAGTTAATTTTTTTATCATTCATTATGAATATGACTGTTTAATTAATTCGTTTATCTTTATAAACTCATTTTTTTAAATTTAAACCCTTAAGATAGAAAAATTCATAGTTATTTATAAACTCATATGTTATATTTTACATGATCAAATTTTAGATAGTTTAAATAAAATATTTTTTTAGTTATTTGATGCTTTAGTCAAAATCCTTTTAATTATGATTTGGTGTATGAATAGCTTAAAGATAACCATTCACACCTAATAACTTAAGTCCTTGATGTATAAACCATCTTCATATAATTCAAAAATAATATAATTTTTTTAAAGATGCAAACAAAAAATTTTAAAAATTTTATTATTATTCAATTCATCCAAACCTCAAAATCAAAATTAGTCAAAAATTTTCAATTATGTTCCTAAAAATTCAAAAAAAAACCAATATTAATTATAATTATTTATTAAGAATATAATTTTATTTAATACTTTCTTTTCCTAAAATTAGAAAAGAGAGAAGCATTAAGAATATAATTTTCAATTAGTTTTTTAAAAATCTTATTAAATTTTTAATGAATTTATATTTCTTTATTACCTGTTATATTTTGGCTATTGACTCAAATGCAAATATTTAAATTTTAAATATTGTCATAATTATTTTCTTAGCAAATTAGAAAAAAATTTAGAGAGTTATGTCATTTATTGTTGTGACAAAGTGAGCGCATAACTTTTCATGGTCAAAATATGAAGGGTTTGACTTCATATTAATTAATGTCACGTTCTTGTTAAATATAAAATTTTTATAAAATAGAAAAGAAAACTTGATTCGACCCATTGGTTTTTTTGTCTTTGATTTTTCATATTATTTCTCACAGCACTATAACCTTTAGACCCGTTTGAGACTTTGTAAGATTTAGTCTT
This sequence comes from Calamus simplicifolius, assembly GCA_900491605.1. Classification (NCBI taxonomy): domain Eukaryota; kingdom Viridiplantae; phylum Streptophyta; class Magnoliopsida; order Arecales; family Arecaceae; genus Calamus; species Calamus simplicifolius. Next base: position 58,153 of record UESW01000205.1, on the reverse strand, counting down.
GCAAATTCTCAAATTGTCCTAGTGGACAGTTTGAGATTATTTTTTGCGATATGTTTGTCTGCTATTCGTCATCGTTAGTTGAGCTTGCAGTTTGTATATCCTCATACGTTCTCCTAGTGTCCCATATAAGCCACACATTTACGAGAACATATGGGGAATTGCTGCCAAAATTTCAACATTAACGATGATAATTTCTAGCAGAATAACATATCACAGAAAATAATCTTGAATGGGATAGGGCCTTACCTAAGTCCTATTGGAGTGAAAGTGGAATTCATTTAGGACACTTGCTTACTTGTGAAGTCTAATGATTGAACGGACCCCGGTCCTGGGCCTCGTCCTGGATAGCACGACAAGGATCGTAGCCATGGCCCGGCCTTGATTTATCGGTATAATTAAAGATGCACAATATTTGTTATTTACCTTAGATGTGTAAAAGAAATAATCTATTGCTATAATGACTAATGCAAAATTATATTGTTGTCTCCTTTAATGGTTTACCAGAAATTGTATAAGTCGGTCAAAAATGAGCGGGCTCGCTTGTGTATGTATGTAAGGTTAAAAGATGGGTTGCTTAATCCAGATTTTCTGAATGGATTCGAAGAATTTATTGCATTTGCATGTAGTCAACCCGAATGGATGGATGGGCCTAGGATCAGGTGCCCCTGCAACTTACGCAAGTGTCAGAATAAAGCCTATAGAGATGTTGAAACTGTGAAGGTGCACTTGTGTAAAAAGGGGTTTGTTCCTGGGTACGATGTTTGGAACTGTTATGGTGAAACTGAGGAAATGTTTGCAGCTGTCACAAGCCAAGAAGTGTCAAATCCCATTGATGAACCATTTATGAATTTAAACACATACGAAGAAATGGTGATGAATGCATCGGATAACGAATTCAATCAGAATAAATTTATGGAAGAACCAAATCCAGATGCACAGCAATTTTATGATATGTTGTGTTCTGCAAATCAAGAATTGTATCCTGGTTGTGAGAGTCATTCCCAATTGTCTATGGCTGCTCGGTTGTTGAATATTAAGGCAGAATATCGATTATCAGAAAAGGCATTCAATGTTGTAGCTGGGTTAATGAAGGAAGTTTTGCCAAATCATAATGTTGTAGCAGACAGTTTCTACTCAACAAAGAAGTTATTGCGTGGCCTTGGGCTCCCAGTTAATAAGATCGATTGTTGCTTGAACAATTGTATGATATATTGGGGTGAAGACTCAGAGCTGAGATGTTGTAAGATTTGTGGGCAATCAAGGTACAGCAACGATGAAGGTGGAGCTAGTACAAGTAGGAGGAAAAGTGTGCCTTACAAGAGGATGCATTACTTCTCTCTTACTCCATGCCTCCAGAGATTATACAGATATGAGGCTATAGCTACTGATATGAGATGGCATGCCGAACATGAATCTAAAGAAGATGAAATGCGACATCCATCAGATTCAAAAGCTTGGAAGCATTTCAATGAAAATCATCCTGATTTTCGCAGAAGATATAAGGAATGTGAGATTAGGTCTTTGTACCGATGGCTTCCAACCGTTTGGTCAAGCGGGCAACAATATTCATGTTGGCCTGTAATACTGACTGTATATAATCTTTTACTGTGAAAGTGCATGAAAGATACTGCAATTGTTAACCCAATTATTGATTTTGATGATTAATAAAAGACATGAGTATATTCATTTTGTTTCTAATAGATTTAACAAGTGTTTTAGGGATTAAAAATGATTGATCAATCAAAAAGAATAAAGAAACACGTTTTGAATCAAGTTTTTAAAAGAACTTTTCAAAGTTCAGAGCTTGGAGTCGACACCCAAATAGTTAGGAGCCGACCCCAAGGCGTATCAGAAGGTTTCTGGTATTTTGGCACGGTCTGGAGTCGACACCCAGGGTTTCGGAGCCGACTCCAACCTGAGATACAGAGAAGTGCATTCTGTTTCAGTTTCTGGAGCCGACACATGAGATTTCGGGAGCCGACACCTGAGTTTTGGAGCCGACTCTAACCGAGAACAGAGAGCATGTTTTTATGGACTTTTCTGGAGTCGACACTTACAGTTTCCGGAGCCGACTCCCGAAAGCGACGAGCTGACACTTACCTTTCTCAGAACCGACTCTCCAACAACTTTTTCTTTACTATTTTTGAACACCCGACTTGGAGCCGACACCTGAAAAGTTGGAGCCGACTCCAACCTGTCAGGAACAGATTTTTTATCTGTCAGAACGGACTTCAACGGTAAGATTTCTTTTCACCTAACCTCTAACAGCTATTTTCTTTGTGTGTAGAAGAATTCATACATCTCACAACGGCTATATTTCCCACCTAAACCTGGATTAAGAGATCTATATAAAGGGAAAAATCGTTCGTTTGGAAAGAGAGAGCATATACAAAAGAAAAGAAGAAAAATCAAGAAAAATACTCTGTGAAAAAGAGAGAGAAATCAAGAGGAAAGACTTAGAGCTCAAATCCATCATCCTCAGAAAGCTCAAAGAGAAATCCACAAGCTTCTCAAGTTCAAATCAAGGAGATTTCCAACATTTGAAGAGAGAAAGCAAAAGCCCAAATCCTCATCTTCTCAACTGCAAGTTTCTGAAGAATCTGAGCTGAGGCCCTGATTCAATCTTTCAAAGGAGAAGAGGAAAAGAAGAAAAGCACACATTCAAACATCTTCAAACAGGCTTTTCTTATCCTTGTTTAGTTTATTGTTTATTTGCTCATTTGAGGAGCTGCTGTGTACTTAAACTCTATTTTTTCATTTGTGCTTGCTGATTCAATCGGAGGATTGAATTAGTGGAGGTGGTATACCTCGGTACAAGCTAAGGATAGCTTGTGGTTGGGTTTTGTACTGGTGAGCCCAGAAAACCAGCTGGGTTCGTTGTAATCCCGGGGGAAACAACAAGTTTTGAGTTGTGCGCTTGTAAAACAACTCGGCTGTAATCAAGTAGATTATAATGTGGACCCAAGTGATACTTGGGAGTGGACGTAGGTGTTGGATACACCGAACCACTATAAAATCTTTGTGTTTGTCGTGTTTTGACTCTCTCACTCTATCTCTTTATTTGTGCTTAGCATTTATCTTGCACTTAATCTCTTTTAATTCAAAGAACATAGTTTCAAAAGGTTAAATTCTTAAGAACCCAATTCATCCCCCCTATTGGGTTGCCATCTGGGCCAACAATTGGTATCAGAGCTAGTGCTCATTAGTTTATTTGATCACACGATCAAGAGCTAAATGGATCTAAATGGCAGCTCAAGCTGGATCTTCATTTGCATGAAGGTCATTCTATTAATAGACCTCCTTTGTTTAAATGATCTAAAAAGTCTTGGCAAGACCTACACTAACTCTGAATTGGTTCGTAAAATTCTTAGGTCTCTTCCAAGGACATGGGAAGCAAAGGTAACTACAATCCAAGAAGCCAAGGACCTCAACACCTTACCTTTGGAGGAGCTACTTGGATCATTGATGACCCATGAACTGACCATGAAGCAACATCAGGAGGAGAAGTCAAAAAGAAGAAACAATTGCCCTTAAAGCTGCAGAAAAGGAGATAAGCAGCAGTGAGGAAGAAGAGGAAGATGATGAGACAGCTCTCCTTACTAGAAATTTAAGAAATTTATGCAAAGAAGGAGACCCTTCCATAAGAAAAGATATGGAACAAAAATGGAAGGAGAAAGAAAAAGAGAAGGACAAGGATAAAGAAAAAGAGAAAGACCCCCTCATATGTTATGAATGTAAGAAACCGGGGCACTTTAGATATGATTGTCCTCAACTGAAAAAGGGGCACAAGAAGAAGAAAAAGGCATATGTTGCAACATGGAGTGAAAGTGATGAATCCTCATCCGAGGAGGAACAAAAGGAAGTTGCAAATATTTGCTTTATGACAAACGACGACAATGAGGTAAGTTTTGAAACACCTTGTGATGATTTTACTTTTGAAGAATTATATGATGCATTTAATGAATTAGTTAGTGATTTTAAAGTTTTGAAAAAGAAGAACAAATCTTTAAAAAATGATAATTTAAATCTTGCCAAAGAGAAGGATAAACTAACTCATAAAGTTGAAAAACTAAAATCTGAAAATAAAAATTTACTAAAAGATAAAGAGTTAATTTCTAATGAAAATGTTAATTTAAAGAGAGAAATTGATAAATATAGAAATATAGTTGATAAATTTACATATAGCTCTGAAAAACTTAATTTGCTATTGAGAAATCAAAGAGCTGTATTTGATAAGGCTGGATTAGGTTATAGACCTAATAAGAAACAAAAGTATGTTAAAAACTTCTTTAGAAAAGAACAGGATAAGAATGATTTTTCATGTTATTGCTATAACAAGAAAGGACATAAAGCCTATGAATGCAATTTTAGAAAACTTAATAAGAATTTAAGTATTAAAGGAAAGAAAATATGGGTTCCGAAAGGAACAATCTTTGTTGCTACTAACCATGAAGGACCCAAGAAAGCTTGGGTACCTAAACAGAAAGTTTGATTACTTTGCAGAGTGTCTTGCGGCCAAAAGATCAAAACGAAAGTGGTATCTTGATAGCGGCTGCTCAAGGCACATGACGGGTGACAAAGAGCAATTCATCACCCTTGAAGATAAAAGAGGAGGAGTTGTCATATTTGGAGACAATGGTAAAGGCCAAATTATGGGATTTGGTAAAATTCAGATAACTCCCTTTACTTTTATAGAAAATATTTTATATGTAGATGGCTTAAAGCATAATTTAATTAGTATTAGCCAACTGTGTGATAAAGGTTTCAAAGTTTCATTTGAAGCTTCTATCTGCACTGTTTCTAATCCCATTGACAATAGCATTGTATTTATTGGTAATAGAAATGGCAATGTATACTTAATTGATTTAGACAATTTGTCTACTAGTAATCATTGCTTAGTAGCTAACAATGCTAATGAAAATGAGATTGGATGATTATGGCATCGTAGATTAGGTCATGCAAGCACACACCTAATTTCAAAATTAATTAAAATGGATTTAGTTAAAGATCTTCCAAAGCTAGATTTTGAAAATAATAGAATTTGTGATGCATGTCAATTAGGCAAACAAACTAGAAACTCTTTCAAATCAAAAAATGTAGTTTCCACTTCTAGGCCATTAGAGCTACTTCATATGGACCTTTTTGGACCTACTAGAACCACTAGTCTAGGAGGAAAGAAATATGGTCTTGTGATAGTAGATGATTATTCTAGATACACTTGGGTATTGTTTCTGGCTCATAAGGATGAGACTTTCTCAATATTTCTAAAATTTTTCAAGAAAGTCACTAATGAGAAAAATAACACATAGTGTCTCTTAGAAGTGATCATGGCACAGAATTTGAAAATCACTTATTTGAAATTTCTGCACTGAGCATGGCATTCATCATAATTTTTCTGCACCTAGGACACACAACAAAATGGAGTTGTAGAAAGAAAAAATAGGACTCTAGAAGATATGGCCCGTACCATGCTATGTGAAAGCCAACTCCCAAAGTACTTCTGGGCGGAAGCTATAAACACGGCATGTTACATTCTTAATAGAGCCCTAATTAGGCCAATCCTTAATAAAACACCTTATGAATTATGGAATAATAGAAAACCAAAGATAGGTTATTTTCATGTATTTGGTTGTAAATGTTTTATTCATAATAATGGAAAAGATAATCTTGAAAAATTTGATGCAAAATCAGATGAAGGTATATTCTTAGGATATTCAACAACTAGTAAAGCCTATAGAGTATTCAATAAGAAATCCTTAATTGTAGAAGAATCTATTCATGTAGCTTTTGATGAGTCTTTAGCATCAAGTTCAGAGAAGACTGATGATGAGGAAGATACAAATATACTAGAAAGGGATATTGAAAAATTAAATATAGATGTATCTTCAGATCATGAACAAGAAGCTAAAGATGATGATTCACCTAGGATTGATGATATTGATACTAATCATAATGAAGTAGATCTTCCTAGAGATTGGAGATATGCCTATGGTCATCCAAAGGAATTGATTATTGGTGATCCATCTCAAGGAGTAAGAACTAGGTCATCTATGAGGAATATCAATAATCATCTTGCATTTGTATCTCAAATTGAACCTAAAACTGTTGAAGAAACTGAAAAAGATAGTAATTGGATGCTAGCTATGCAAGAAGAATTAAATCAATTTACTAGGAATAATGTATGGTCCTTAGTTGATAGACCTAAAGGTCATTCAGTTATAGGATCTAAATGGGTATTTAGAAATAAATTGGATGAAAATGGCATAGTAATTAGAAATAAAGCTAGATTAGTTGCAAAAGGATATAATCAAGAAGAAGGAATTGATTTTGATGAAACTTTTGCACCTGTAGCTAGATTAGAAGCAATTAGATTACTACTTGCATTTGCATGTCATATGAACATAAATTTATTTCAAATGGATGTTAAAAGTGCATTTTTAAATGGTTTTATAAATGAGAAGTATTTGTGGAACAACCACCTGGTTTTGAAGATCATGAATTTCCAAATCATGTTTTTAAATTGCACAAAGCACTATATGGTTTAAAACAAGCACCTAGAGCTTGGTATGATAGGTTAAGCAAAGTTCTGATTGAAAATGATTTTACTAGAGGAAATGTAGACAAAGCCTTATTTTTGAAAAGGAAAGACAAAGGCTTATTAGTAGTACAAATATATGTAGATGATATTGTATTCGGTGCTACTAACAATCTCTTATGTCAAAAATTTGCTAAGTTAATGCAGGGTGAATTCGAAATGAGCATGATGGGAGAACTCAACTTCTTCCTAGGACTTCAAATTAAGCAAAGTAAAGAGGGGATTTTCATCAACCAAACAAAGTACACAAAGGAACTTCTTAAGAAGTTTGGAATGGAATCAATCAAACCCCTTGGAACACCTATGAGTCCTTCATGCAAATTAGACAAAGATGAAGATGGTAAGAAGGTAGATCAAAAATACTATAGAGGTATGATCGGATCTCTACTTTACTTAACAGCAAGTAGACCAGATATCATGTTTGTTGTTTGTCTATGTGCTAGATTTCAATCAGAACCTAAAGAATCTCACTTAATTGCTGTGAAAAGAATTTTAAGATATCTAAGTGGAACTAAAAATGTAGGAATATGGTATTCTAGAAACTCAACACTGAACTTAATTGGATATTCTGACTCTGATTATGCTGGATGTAAACTAGATAGAAAAAGTACAAGTGTGCATGTCAATTTTTAGGAAGTAACTTAATCTCGTGGTTTAGCAAAAAGCAAAATTCGGTTGCATTATCTACTGCTGAAGCAGAATATGTTGCAGCTGGAAGTTGTTGTGCTCAAATCCTTTGGATTAAGCGACAACTTGAAGATTATGGCATAACACTTGATAAAACTCCTATTAGATGTGATAATACAAGCGCAATCAATTTAACTAAGAATCCAATCCAACATTCAAGAACTAAACACATTGAAATTAGATATCATTTTATAAGAGAACATGTAGCTAACAATGAAATTTGCCTTGATTATGTTAGTACTGAAGAACAACTAGCTGACATATTTACAAAACCTTTGAGTGAAGAGAGATTTTGTTATCTTAGAGGTGAATTAGGGATTTGTGATCCTTTGGAATGACTTTGAAACCCCTAAGGAATGACTATCTAGATTTCTATCAATTTCTTGAGATTCCTTTCATAATTTTAAGGACAATTTATCTAGTCATTTGAGCAATTTGATTATCCACATTTCAAAGATTTTTTTAAACTTATTGACTTTATTTCGACAAGTTTCAGATGTTTGAAACTCTCCTATTTTTTTCTCTGAAACTGTCAGTGGAGTCGACACCTTAATTTGAGGAGTCGACACCTCTTCTGTATCGCTCTTGGTCTCTGACCTTAGAGCCGACACCCGCTTAAGCAGAGCCGACTCCAGTTCGGGCGCTAACTGTGTTAGCGACTTGGAGTCGACACCCGACTTTGCGGGAGTCGACACCTGGTGGACCCAAATTGACTATATTAGGGCAGAGTCGACACCTTCTCATTTTTATCTTCTCCAAACCCTCTCCAAATCTTCTCCAAACCCTCTCCAAACTTCCCAAAGCCAAATACTCCTCAAATCAACTATTCCCTAAGATTCCTATGGCACCTAAGCATAGGGGATCGGTCTTTGATGCTCCCGTAGCTACAAGGAAGCGTACGGCTCATCCCGTCCGTGAACCTACTCCAAGCGATGATTCCTCTTCAACTCCCTCAGATAATCCAAGCCCCTCCTCTCCACAGGTAGATACCCTTGCTGGGCGAGTCATAACTATGGGTAGGAAAGTAGATTTCGATTTCTTTGAAGCCGAAGGTTTTGGGATCGGTAGACAGATTAAAGAACTCGGTTGGGATAAAGTTTGTTCTTTGGATGTTCCTACTTATCCAGCTCTTGTTAAAGAATTTTACCTGAATTTATCTAGAGGAGATGGTGGAATTGTTAGTTCAGTAAGAGGGAAGAGAATTCATCTCACATTTCAAATTTTAGGAAATCTGCTAAGTATTCCTGTCACTGGATTTGTTGCAAACATTCATAGTGAGAGATCAGATGCTTTGTCAAGGATGTTAGGAAGGGATGTAACTGAATTTGAAGAGATTAGGGCAAACCAATTGCCACTTGAGCTTAGGCTGTTGCATAACATTTGTAGTAGGATTCTATTTCCCAAGACTGGCCATTTTGAGTATGTCTCAGAGCGAAACATTGTAGTCATGGATAGTATCTTGACGGGTCAGCCAATAAATCTTGCTGGAATGATGATATGGTATATGGCTGAGGCCGGGGGCAAAAGGAGATCTTCATTGCCTTACGGAATGATCCTAACCATGGCATTTAGAAGTCAAGGAGTAGTTATTTCTGAGAATGAGCCATCGAAAAACCTAAGGCACACTGACTACTACAGCTTAGCTACTGTGCACAAGATGGGATTTGTGAAAGTGGATGGTAAATGGGAGAGAAAAGGTCATACTGGAAATAGAGTTGCTGAGACTAATGTGCCTGGCCCTTCTGAGGCAGGACCATCCGTGAGACACAGCTTACCAGAGCGTAGTCAGAATGTACCTCCAACTCCACCTGTTCCTTCCACTTTTGGTCAGTCATCTATTGGTTTTTCTGATATTCAGTTAGAACAGCTTAGAAGTATTTTTGCTACTTACAAGGAAGAAATGAAATCTGAGCTAGATAGCCAATTCATGAACTTGAGAGAGACCCTTTATTCTTTGGATGAAAGAATTGGTAAAATTGAGTCTACACTTAGAGCCTCAGCAAAGCTTTGAAGAATGATCTCAAGAATATTTTTGAAGAGCTTAAAGATATTGGTGGAGATTCAGAGACCTACTCCAAATGCAATGCTGAGCTTCAGGACAAAATTATGACCGCATATGGATTTATTGATAGAAGACTAAAAGAATTTGTAAGAACTCAAAGTGAAGGAATGGAAAAATAGTAGAAGAATTGCAAAGACTTCTTAGAACTAATTTTTGATCATATTGTAATGAAGTTCTTTGATGATGTTTAGTTTAGTTTGATGTTGATTTACTTTTCATTAAAGTTCTGATGTAAAGGAGTTTAGTTTAAAATTTTGATGTAATGAAATTTCTTTTTGCAATATGATGTAATGTTTGACATTATGATATAATGAACTTATTTGATACTTAATGAATGTCATTTGATCTTTGAAGCATCTATCAATTTTGTCATTTCACTTAAAAACTCGTAACCTTTTTGTTGATTACAAAAAAGGGGGAGAAGTAATTGATAGTCGTATATGCATTGAAAGTTATAAAAGGGAAAAGCATTTAATTGCATATTTGTAGATGCATTGAACATCGTATATGTATTGAAAGTTATAAAAGGAAAAGCATTTAATTGCATATTTGTAGATGCATTGGAACAAATAACTATTTAATTGGCATCTAATTAATTGCATATAGGGAGAAGTAATTGTCATATATGCATTGAAAGGATGAATAGATGTTAAAATTGATATACGTTTAATTGGTATCAAACATTAAAAGTTTAATGTTAAAAGGGAAGAATAGATGTTAGATTGAGTATCATAGGGGGAGCTACCTCATTCAGGGGAGTTTACCTGTGAGGAATAAATATTTGAGAAATTTGATTTGAAAATCTTATTGTTTAATCATGCATATACTCAATGTTTTTATAATCATCAAAAAGGGGAGATTGTTGACCCAATTATTGATTTTGATGATTAATAAAAGACATGAGTATATTCATTTTGTTTCTAATAGATTTAACAAGTGTTTCAGGGATTAAAAATGTTTGATCAATCAAAAAGAATAAAGAAACACGTTTTGAATCAAGTTTTTAAAAGAAATTTCAAAGTTCAGAGCTTGGAGTCGACACCCAAATAGTCAGGAGCCAACCCCAAGGCGTATCAGAAGGTTTCTGGTATTTTGGAATGGTCTGGAGTCGACACCCAGGGTTTCAGAGCCGACTCCAACCTGAGATACAGAGAAGTGCATTCTGTTTCAGTTTCTGGAGCCGACACCTAGAATTCGGGAGCCGACACATGAGATTTCGGGAGCCGACACCTGAGTTTCTGGAGCCGACTCTAACCTGAGAACAGAGAGCGTATTTTTATGAACTTTTATGGAGCCGACACTTACAATTTCGAGCCGACTCCCAAAAGCGATGAGCCGACACTTACCTTTCTCGGAGCGACTCCCCAACAACTTTTTCTTTACTATTTTTGAACACCCGACTTGGAGTCGACACCTGAAAAGTTGGAGCCGACTCCAACCTGTCAGGAACGGATTTTTTATCTGTCAGAACGGACTTCAAGTAAGATTTCTTTTCACCTAACCTCTAACGGCTATTTTCTTTGTGTGTAGAAGAATCCATACATCTCACAATGGCTATATTTCCCACCTAAACCTGGATTAAGAGATCTATATAAAGGAAAAATCGTTCGTTTGGAAAGAGAGAGCACATACAAAAGAAAAAGAAGAAAAATCAAGAAAAATACTCTGTGAAAAAGAGAGAGAAATCAAGAGGAAAGACTTAGAGCTCAAATCCATCATCCTCAGAAAGCTCAAAGAGAAATCCACAAGCTTCTCAAGTTCAAATCAAGGAGATTTCCAACATTTAAAGAGAGAAAGCAAAAGCCCCAAATCTCATCTTCTCAACTGCAAGTTTCTGAAGAATCTGAGCTGAGGCCCTGATTCAATCTTTCAAAGGAGAAGAGGAAAAGAAGAAAAGCACACATTCAAATATCTTCAAACAGGCTTTTCTTATCCTTGTTTAGTTTATTGTTTATTTGCTCATTTGAGGAGCTGCTGTGTACTTAAACTCTATTTTTCATTTATGCTTGATGATTCAATCGAGGATTGAATTAGTGGAGGTGGTATACCTCGATACAAGCTAAGGATAGCTTGTGGTTGGGTTTTGTACTGGTGAGCCCAGAAAACCAGCTGGGTTCGTTGTAATCCCGGGGGAAACAACAAGTTTTGAGTTGTGCGCTTGTAAAACAACTTGGCTGTAATCAAGTAGATTATAGTGTGGACCCAAGTGATACTTGGGAGTGGACGTAGGTGTTGGATACACCGAACCACTATAAAATCTTTATGTTTGTCGTGTTTTGACTCTCTCACTCTATCTCTTTATTTATGCTTAGCATTTATCTTGCACTTAATCTCTTTTAATTCAAAGCACATAGTTTCAAAAGGTTAAATTCTTAAGAACCCAATTCACCCCCCCCCCCCTCTTGGGTTGCCATATGGGACAACAGCAATGTTTTTGACAGTTTTGGTTCCAAGACCATCAAATCCAAAAGAGAAGATTGATGTCTTCTTACAACCGCTGGTGGCCGAATTGAAAATATTATGGGAAACAGGAGTCATAGCCTACGACATTTCTATGAAACAAAATTTCATTATGAGAGTTGCTTTGATGTGACAATCAGTGACTTTCCGGCATATGCAATGTTGTCTGGTTGGAGCACTTCTGGGCATCTGGCATGCCTTCATTGCATGTATGATTCATATGCATTTACATTGCAGAAGAGTGGTAAGCAGTCATGGTTTGATAATCATAGAAAGTTCTTGCCTTCGAATCATCCTTATAGGTGAAACTTGATCGCCTTCTGGAAGAACAAAGCAGTCACAAAATTTGCCGAACCGGTTAGGTCTGGCACAGATATATTTGATACTATAGCATTTGGGGTTGAGGTATGCTTGGGAACCAGATGCAGATAGAATAAATGGCGTATATGTAAAGAACATAACTGGAAGAAGCATAGCATTTTTGGGATTTGCCGTATTGGAGAACAAATCTCATCCGGCACAACTTGGATGTTATGCATATTGAGAAAAAAAATTTGATAACATATTTAACATGGTACTAAACATCCCAGGAAAAACCAAAGACACTGCAAAGTCGAGAGAAGAACTTAATCAGTATTGCAGAAGAGGTGATTTGAGAAGGAATACTGACAGGACCTATCCTAAAGCCTGTTACACTCTTGACAGAAATTTACGAGAAGTTTTATGTAACTGGATTAGAGGATTAAAATTTCATGATGGTTATGCTTCAAATATCGGTAGGTGTGTGGATATGCATAAGCTCAAGTTGTTTGGCATGAAGAGTCATGACTATTATGTTTTCATGCAACGGTTATTGCCCATAGCTTTTCATGAGTTGCTTCCGCAACATGTGTGGAAGGCATTGACAGAGCTCAGCTTATTCTTTAAGGAGTTATCTACCGCAGTCATTACTTCTGCATTCATGAAAGGCTTGAGGAGAAAATTTCAATCATTTTATGCAAGCTGGAGCGAATATTTCCTCCAAGTTTTTTTGACTCAATGGAGCATTTACCGGTTCACTTGCCATACGAAGCACGTATAGCTAGTCCCGTGCAGTATCGCTGGATGTATCCTTTCGAGAGGTAAATACCCAAATCAGTAATACATGTTGACATTTCAAATATTATTTCATTTATGCGAGGAAGTTGGTTTATTTATATTTTCAACTTTACATATAGGTATCTTAAGAAGTTAAAAAATAATGTGCGGAATAAGGCAAGGGTTGAAGGTTCTATATGCAATGCACACTTGGTTGAAGAAGTTTCAACTTTTGCCTCGCATTACTTTGAGGGTCACGTTCATACGAGGACCCGCAATCTTGATCGTAACGATGACATATGTGTGGACGAAGGAGAACCTACTGACGGTAGAATATCAATTTTTAAAAGTATCGGCCGTTCATTTGGGAGGCAAAAGTCAAGACAATTAAGCGATGTGGAGTATAATGTCGACCCATATATTGAGTAAGTATATGTACACTTCATTAATTGCTTAATTAGAACTTCAACTTTAAATTGTAAAATACCATACTATTTAATTGCTAACAGAAGTTTTAATTGTTATAATCCCTTAAGGATGTATTGTGATAGACAACGATAGATGAATCCCAGCATCAGTCAAATTGCCATTGGGCAGAAGTTAGAAACGGAGTTTGCTTATTGGTTTTATGAATTTGTGAGTACTATCACTCAATCAATTTTTTATTTTTCGAATTGATTGTGAATAGCTTATTAATTTATAGGTAAACGGTCCATGGTTCACAACCGATAATAATTTCATTAAATGTCTAACGCAATGGCCATTGAAGACCGTAACTACTGGCTATTTTGTTAATGGATACAAATTTCAAATTGAACGACTAACATCTTCAAGAGGGACGCAGAATTGGGGCATATGTGTTAAAGGAGAAATGCTAGAGCAAATATGCAGGATTATTACGAAAAGTTAGTAGAGATGGTCGAAGTTGAATATCCCGGTTGGCCTATGAAATGAACTATTGTTTCGTTGTGATTGGTTTGATCCGATAATTCCTGTCGGTAAAAGGGTTCATAATGACTACAATCTAGTTGAAGTAAACCATCGACGAAGATTACAGAAATATGAACCATTCATTCTTGCATCCCAAGCTCAGCAAGTGTTTTACTGCGGATATCCAAGTTTGCGCAACGACAAGCGAGATTGATGGGCTGTTTCTAAAATCGTCCCACGTTCAACAATCATATTAGACGAGAGTTCATCAAGTCAATCAACTGAGTGCCCTGCATTTCAAGAGGATGAGATGGAAATGCATGCGATTGATGACGACACAAGGGCTCCTGAAACATCACTTAGAGATTCAAATGGTGATGTCCAAGAAATTGAGGATGCAAATGTTCGGTTTCCTCCCGATGATAATGAAACTGAATCACAGTCCGATATGGCATCGGATGTTGAACCAACATTTCACGAAACAAATGACACTGATTAAACATATAGGTTTATTCAATTTCGATTTATTTTTATAAGTATTAATTTTTGCATATTTATTAATTATTCATAATTATATTGCATTGCATTAATCTTTAGTATTTATAGTATGATGGGCCAAGATAGATCTACCCCTGACGAACATAGCCCTGCCGCATCACATCCCACTACCAGCCCTGACGCACAGACTTTGCCTCTCCAGGCGTCGATGCTCATCTTGCATTATTTTCCTCTAGCCGATCGGCACAGACCTCTGAGAGTTCTTCTTTGGCCAGCCGCACCGTACTTCGACTGGATGCCGATGGGCTGTAAGTATATACTAATTGTAACTATATGTTTATGTTTTTAAGTTAATTACTTATTTTAATTAGTTTTTTTAACAGCTTTATTGAGCAGCATACCGTATCGAGCCGGATCAGCTCTATATTTCAGAGCTATGCTGATCCAAGTGGCTACGATTGGCACCATGTATCTGCGGCCACAAGGGAGTTTTATTTTTTAGAGTTTCAGGTAAACATTTTAAATACATTTATAACTGATATAAAATTTTCTAATCTTAATATATTCTGAAACTAACTATTTATTTCAATGCAGAAAAAGTTTACGTGGGACCCTACCATCCATGATGCCATTAGGGCAGCATGGAATGCTCTTGCGGCACGCCGATACTCCGACATGCTTCATCGTTGGAGGAGATCGGGTGACCGTCCAGGGCATGTGCCGGAGGGTATTTGGGCCAGCTGGCAGCAGGCGCAGTCCGAGGCATGGATGAGGAGGTCCACATCAGCCAGCACGAACCGCCAATCCAAGAAGGGCGGTCGTGGCACGGGCCTCTCCTATCACACTGGGTTCCATTTCGATTCAGGAGCACAGACGTCGTATGGTAAGAAAACATAAATAATTTACATACTAATTTAGTCATTTACAAATGCTTGCATTTATATTCTTTCTTCTGCTTTTGTAGTCCGAGCAGGAGGGCAGAGATCCTGGTGAGTTTTGTTTATTCAGGGCGACACACACCAGGAAGGACGGTTCCTGGGTCGATACACGATCACGGGAGGTTGGGGTAAGAAATTAGCTTTATATTTTATTTGTTTAATTTCTAAATTTTATTCAGCTTTATATATTGATTCATTTATCATTGATTTTATAATTCAAAGGCACGAGTCGAGGAGTTTCAGTCTCAGGCATCGTAGGTCGACTCCACTGAGGGGGGCCGTCCGTCGAACTCTCATCACAGGAGAGTCGACGTGTGTTTTTGGAGGCTGTTGGTGCCCAGCCGCGAGACCGTAGGGTCTATAGTTTGGGCACCAAAGCTTCCAGATATTTTCCCCATCAGGGCTCCAGTTCGCATTGTTCTGGCGATATTCCTTCCGAGCAGTTAGACGACATTCGGAGATCTATTATGGAGGAAGTTCACCATGAGGTTCAGCAAGAGCTTGCAGACATGAGAGAGCAGATGCGTCATATGCAGGATTTAGTTCGTCTCATGTCGCAAGGTCCATTCCAGCCTCCGCAGCCTCCACAGCCGCCTACAGATACATTATGTATTTTTTTTCACTACTTGATGTATTTTTTTTACTTTTTCTTTTGTATATGAATATTTTAAAAAATTAATAAAATAAATTTTTATCTATTTTTAAAATTTTGTAATGACTGTTTTGGTCAATTGTGTTAGCAATTACACTATATTAGCAAGTTTAATTTATATATTTTTTTTTTTTTAATAAATAAATTAAGTAGCGCTATTGCGATGATCTTTTCCATTGCAATTTTTTAAAAAATTAAAAATTAATTTACTTTATTTTTAAAAAATAAATTAATTAATTAGCGACGCTATTGCGATGCTATTTTTCATCGCAATTATTTTAAAAAAAATAAATTTTATTTTATTTTATTTTTAAAAATAAATTAATTAATTAGCAACGCTATTGCGACGAGATTTGCTGTCGCAAATATTTTTAAAAATTTATTTTTAAAGTAGCGATGCATTTAGGGACGTCGCAATTTTGAGACGCATTTATGGCGTCGCAATTTTGCGACTCGATATTTGGTGACTCGATATTTGGCGTCGCGGAGAGTCGCTGTTTAGCGATGCAATTGCGATAAATTCATATTGCGATGAACTGTTTAGCGACGCCTCTATTGCGTCGCTAATGCGTCGCTATATCTTGTTTAGCGACGCATTTAGACGTCGCTAAACCTTAATTTTCTTGTAGTGGCCAAATCCAAGCCACATCATCCAAGCCCAAAATCCGAGGCCGAAAGCGGTCAACAAGGTTGCTGGAAGGGGCACGAGGGAGGTAAGATCGACCCCAAAGTCTGGTATCAGTAACAGCATATAAGGGAAGATGTTGGACGTACTCAAAGAGTTGGACAAAATTGGATTGACGAGCCATGCATTTGGGACACGCAAAATAACATCACGTACGTATGACGTTTCAAATAAGGCCGCTCAATTTACAGCATGGATTAGTACCAGTGCACATGTTGAAAGGATTCAACTTGAGAGCATGATGATGATCGATAATAAAAACTAAATATATCTTTTATATCGAATAAAAAAAGTTATAATTTAAGTTTATTTATTACTAATTTTTATTAAACTTTTAGAATTACATAATTTTGATTTATTATCAAATTAATAAGATCAATAGATATATTTAGAACGTTAATTCATTTTTAAATAAATATTTTTATTTTTTGTTACTTTAATTTTTAATTAAAGTGCAGATCAGCTTGATCAATATTCAAAATATCTTGGTCTCTCTGCCCGTCGTTTGTCCGTGACTGTGCTCAACTTGTGAACCAAAATGAGCCGCATCAAATGTCTCCAATAACTACAAATATTATATAATGCATCTGTTCATGTGGCATAATAAAAAATCTGTTAATTTTATGTAAATTTCTTTCAACTCATTCTCTGCAGGTAAAGACAAAACTGCTGTGTAAGAGAGAGGAGAGAGAGAGTCTCGTGATTTACATAAGGGATGCTGTGTAAGAGAGAGGAGAGAGAGAGTCTCATGATTTTGGTGGTTAGAAGGTTTCCTCGAGTCTGCTTTAAGATTCGGGCTCCGTCTTCATCTTCTCTGATCCCCGGCGCTGTGGTTTGTTATCTCTGCTCTGGTTCTCTGTGTGATGAGGACTCAAGCTCAACTGCGTCCCGGTGAGTCCATCGGGGCAGGGAAGTCCGGTACGGTGTGGCATCGGGCCCGTGGAAGTGGGTTCGAATGGGTTGCTCCATCGCCTCCTCCGGCGTAGTGGCGGAGCTGGAACGGAGGTATCCGAGCATAGTCCAAGTGCCGTTGCACTCTCTGGATGCTGAAGAGGAAAGATGGGGGAGTCATGCTATCCTCGCTCGCTGCCTCTCTCGCTGGATTCCGCCGGAAATCATGGGGGAGTCATGCTATCCTCGCTCGCTGCCTCTCTCGCTGGATTCCGCCGGAAATAATAGTTCGAGAGTTCCACCGAGCGGGGCTGACAGGTGACATCGAAGCTCTGGCCTTGGCGAATAAGCATTTCATCTTCCATTTCTCTGATATCCGAGCTAAGGCTCTTGCACTGGGAAGACCCTAGGTTGTTAATGGACAAACTATCATCACTGCAGATAAAGGGACAGGTTACTCAATGGAAATCAAGAGACAAAAGAAGAAGATGAAGGGACAGAAAAGGATAAACCTTGTTTGATGTACCCGTTCTGATACCAAATGATGAAAGGATCTTTAGAATCTCCACACAAGGTTATCTTCTTCAATTGATTAACACAACCCCAACCCGTGGAGAGGCACTAACCCAAAATCAGAAGACGGGAAGCCAAGGAATCAAATCACAATAGAAATTAGATCCTAAGGCAACTTGATTATCAGAGATAAAATAGACAAATGGCCAGCTTGTCTAAGTCCTAGTTCTTTCAAGAAGCAAGGAAGAAATACTTACGATTGGATTGCAACCGAAAGAAAATCTGATTGTTCATTAAAAACTGCATACGCAAGCTCAGCATACAATATATATTCCTAACTCTCCAAGAATAGGAACAACCGCTATAAATACTACACCCCCATAACTCTAATTTATGACATAGGCTGCACCACATGTTCCAAAACTCATTAAATATAGCATAAAGCAAACAAAAGACACCAAAATAGACATGACTCTTAAGATGGAAGTTCTGACGCTTTTTCAAACATATACTCCAATACAAATTCTCCATGTGGCTGCCATGTAGCTTTTATTCTATCTCCACTTGACACAGAACTCGGCAATTGGTTTCTTCTCCTTGGCTGATTGCTTCTTCTTGGCCAAAGGCTCTTATGATCAAACTTTGGAGCTCCTTTGCTTTGGCCCTTGTTATGGGTCCTGGATAGCTAGGTAATGATGGAGCTTCTTCATCATATGGTGCATAGAAAAAGAGAGAAGCATTCTTGGTTCAAATTTTTTGATGAATTGTAGTGCTGCATTCATCAAAAGAAGACTGTTGTATCTTGGAAAACAATCGTCATACAAGCCATAAGCACCTTTGCAGAATGAAATTGTTTTAAGGACATATAGTGTAACTCTAGACCCAGTCTTATCAATTAGGTAATCATAATCTGCACCAACAATCTTAAAACAATTTCGAGTCATGAAAGTACTGTTGTAGATGGCTACAATGACTGCACCCGTTCAAGCTAAGAAACTGGAGAAGTTCTCCAAAACTGACTTCAAGAGGTAGCAATAGAAGATGCTGTTACAACTCTGAATTTGGTCAGTGTACTGAATAAAGATCCATCAGTCCTAAAGGAAGGAGAGATCGACAAGCAAGTGATTGCTGCGACGGAAGCATGAAAGTATTCAGACTTTCTTTGCAAGAACTACATTCTCAATGGTCTGGATAATACTTTGTACAATGTGTACAATAGTATTGCTACTGTAAAGGAGTTATGGGCATCCTTGGATAAAAAGTATAGGACAGAGGATGCAGGACATAAAAAGTTTGTGGTCGGAAGGTTTTTAGACTACAAAATGATCGACCACAAAACTGTTATATATGGAGCAAGTCCAAGTGCTACAGATCATCCTGTATGAGATACATGTAGAGAGAATGTCTCTTAGTGAGTCATTTTAAGTAGCTTGCCATTATAAAGAAGTTACCGCCATTATGGAAGGACTTCAAGAACTACCTGAAGCATAAGTAAGAGGAGATGGACTTGAAGATCTAATTATCCGCCTGAGGAGTAGCTCAGAGGAGAAGAGGCTGATCGGGGTTTTTTAAATCCAACAGGGGAGGCATCCACCCATCTATCAAGTGGTGCCGACCACCATCATGTTGCTCTTCCTTTGCTAATGATAAAGTTGTTAGGTAGTTACAAGTCGATGGTAAGTGCAGATGCAATATTGTCAAGGATATCGGAATAGAGCCGCCCTTGCTCGTACGAATAAGGGCTTTGGCTCCCTTTTTTTTTTTTTTTGGGGGGGGGGGGGGGGAGGGGAGGGGGATATTACTTTCTCTCATTCTTAAAAGAAATTGGCTCTCAAAATTTACAAACCTAAGTTTGTATAACCATCATCACCCCTTTGACAAAGCTCTCAAGCTAAAGGTTGCACTATATAAATCATTTTGTATCCCTTTTTTAGGAATTGGTCAGCTCATCCAGCTGAAATTACTCTGACAAGCATTATTACTTTTAAGACAAAACTCTAATCTCTCAATTTGTACACTACGAATATACAAGGATCACAAATTACTTTAATCAATTATGCTATTGAACACCATCCTCTAGGCAGCATATGATCCAAAAATATTTAATAATATAAGAGTTATATAAATCAATCATTACAAGCCTAAAGCTTCAAATGATTAAGGGTGTTTGTTTCCTTCTCATTTCTTCTTCAAGTTCCAAGTAGCTTCTGTTTTTATATGATTACTCCATTGTACCTTAACATAAAGAATATTATGGTGCCTCAAACCTGATCCTTTCAATCCACAATATGTATTGGGTGTACTTGGAAAGGAAAGATGGTAAAACTAATCAGCCTATCAAGTTAATTTTTTTAAGAAGATGCCCTCCATTCCTCTAAAATCATTGGCAATTAACCACAAAATTAGCATACCACAAAATTATAATTGCCATTAATCTATTCTTAACAAAAGCAAGGAACTGATAAGCATGGATTGCTCTTCAAAATCTTTGCTAGATACATTACTATTAGACAACTTCAAGCTTTCACAAATTTATAGAGGGGTGATGTGCACTAACCAAAAATAGCAATCTAGTTCCAATGACTGAACTATTTGTCAAACACATAAATTGTCAACATCTCTTATTATCTTTATATTTTCTCTATTCACTGATGGTTCTCTAAGAATCAGTAATTGTAGATGAAAATGAATAGCCTTTTTAGTTACTGCCATTCCAATATAATAGTTACTGCTGACAAATTAAAGTATAATCGACTGATGACGGACCTTAAAAGTTCCCTTGATGGTTGTAGTCTGTAATTAAAACACTTCGTTTGTACTTCCAGCTAGATATTTAAATAGATATGACTGTATTTCATAATTTAATAGCTACTATCTTAGTAGAAGCTTAACAATTTATGGGCTTGGACTGCTCAGGATGATACAGCTTCAATGATAATGACACAAAGGAGACCTAGACTTACCTTGACAAGGCCAAAGGAACCAGCATTTGAAACATCTCACCATGTTCGTGCAGTGAGGGTGAAGAGCTCTGCAGAGCTAGAGGAAGAGATGCTGGCAAAGATTCCCAAGTTCAAAGCTCGACTTGTAAACAAGAAGGTCAACTTTTTCATTATTTCCATTCATTCATTTTTGCTATTGCAGCCTCCAAAGATTAAAACTATGATTTTTTATTGCAGATTCTTGAAGCACCTTCACTCCCTGCGTTGCACAGGACTGTTCCACAACCACCTGAATTTCAGGTATTTTGCTTGATGGCCCATTTTTGTCTTTTTTTTTTTTTTCTCACAGGAATTTCATTTGAAGACAATGGAGAGGGCAAATCAACATGCTGAAACATCATCAACAATCTCCTCAGCAGACACCTCCATCCAGGTAGAACTATTACTTTTCACTTTCTGATTTACAGCCATTAGATTTCCCTAGGTTATATAAAAATATCATATCTATGTGACAGAATCAGAGCAAACCCTTGAAACTTACTGAACCAAGGCCACCTGTTCTTGAAACATCGCTTCGAGCATGGCCTCCAAAGTATGAATTATTTTCTTGTGACACAATTTGCTATTGAAATGAATCCAGTCTTCTTTTAATTGGAAGCTTTAGACATGTAATGTCTCCTGAATACATTCTCACAACATTACCTTTATTACAGAGTCAAAGTTCTGAGGAGTTGGAGTTGGAGGAAGTTCAACAGATTCCAAAGTTCAAGGCCCGGCCACTTAATAAAAAGGTCTTTAATTCCTATCCTATATTCATTCATGTCTTATTAATAAGCTGCTACTAACTGTTATCTGAAAAAATTCATGCAGATACTTGAGAGCGAGATATTGGTTTGTTTTCTAATCCAAAGCCCCAATTAACGACCCCTCAAGAATTCCATTTTCTAATCCAAAAGATATTGCTTAATTTTGCATACAGCTATTGAAGCTTCCACGCCTAAAGCACTAAAAGTTTCCAAAAAAATAATAGCATCGGGCAGTGTAAAGAACCTAGTTGCTATAGAAGCTAATACTCCCAAAGTGCAGAGCGTTTCTGCGAAGGGAGCAGCACCCAATAGTACAAAGTATTTCATGGCTAAAAAATTAGCAAGTTTTAGGCTTTCCAGCAAATGTCTGCTTAACCAAACTTATTATTATTATTTTGTGCTGGCTCTGCTGGTGCCGTCCACCATAAATAAATTAGAGCTCTCAAAAGTCCCAAGAAATCTATAGCGAAAGTGATGTGGTGATCATCCTCGAATTATTTAATTGCAATATTCTTCCAACTGCTATTCCAAGAACAAGGAATATAAGGGAAGATGTTGGACGTACCCGAAGAGTTGGACAAAATTGGATTGACGAGCCATGCATTTGGGGACATGCAAAATAACATCACATACGTATGACGTTTCAAATAAGGCCGCTCAATTTACGGCATGGATTAGTACCAGTGCACATGTTGAAAGGATTCAACTTGAGAGCATGATGATGATCGATAATAAAAACTAAATATATCTTTTATATCGAATAAAAAAGTTATAATTTAAGTTTATTTATTACTAATTTTTATTAAACTTTTAGAATTACATAATTTTGATTTATTATCAAATTAATTAGATCAATAGATATATTTAGAACGTTAATTCATTTTTAAATAATTATTTTTTATTTTTTGTTACTTTAATTTTTAATTAAAGTGCAGATCTGCTTGATCAATATTCAAAATATCTTGGTCTCTCTGCCCGTCGTTTGTCCGTGACTGTGCTCAACCTGTGAACCAAAATGAGCCGCATCAAATGTCTCCAATAACTACAATTATTATATAATGCACCTGTTCATGTGGCATAATAAAAAATCTATTAATTTTATGTAAATTTCTTTCAACTTGTTGAGGGGTAAAATCGTCATTACATTAATATCCGTGTGAGGCGGCTAAGGCTAACCTCCTCCCTTCGGCTCCTCCGGGCTTCCATAGCTCGTCCCCTTCCGGGCTTCCGTAGCTCGGCCCTTCCGGGCTTCCTTAGCTCGGCCCTTCCGGGCTTCCTTAGCTCGGCCCTTTCGGGCTTCCGTAGCTCGGCCCTTCCGGGCTTCCTTAGCTCGGCCCCTCCGGGCTTCCTTAGCTCGGCCCTTCCGGGCTCCCGTAGCTCGGCCCTTCCGGGCTTCCTTAGCTCGGCCCCTCCAGGCTTTCATAGCTCGGCCCCTCCGGGCTTCCTTAGCTCGGCCCCCTCCCGGGCTTCTATAGCTCGGCCCCTTCCGGGCTTCCTTAGCTCGCCAAGAGGCCATGAGGAATTGGAGTGGTTCGGGGAAGTCAGGCCATGGCTCGGCAATGTTTCGTTACTAGCCTTCAGTCTAGAATGCCCGAGGTTGACGGGCTAGACGCTCGCGAAGACTTCGCCGAACAACGGGGAGAGCCGGCAGAGGAATTGGAGGAAGTACCATTAGACGAAGCTCAGCCCAACCGAACCGCAAGGATCGGGTCGCTACTCAAAGGAGAGTCTCGCCACAGGTTGATCAGATTCCTCCAGAGCAATGCCGACATCTTCGCCTGGACCGCCTCCGACATGCCAGGAATCAACCCCGAGGTCCTTGTCCACCATCTCAATGTGGACGAGAGGCACAGGCCTGTTAAGCAGAAGAAGAGGAGCTTCGCCCCAGAACGGCAAAAAGCCATTGAAGAAGAGGTCGACAAACTCATAAAGGCCAACTTCGTCTGAGAGGTAAATTACCCAAACTGGCTGTCAAATGTCGTCATGGTGAAAAAGTCGAACGGCAAATGGAGGATCTGCATCGACTTCACCGACCTCAACAAAGCCTGCCCGAAGGACAGCTTCCCCCTCCCTCGGATCGATCAGCTAGTGGATGCCACCTCAGGCCACCAGATGCTGTCATTCATGGACGCCTATTCCGGCTACAATCAGATCCGAATGGCCCCCGAAGATGAAGAAAAGACCGCCTTCATAACCGATCGAGGTACCTACTGTTACCGTGTTATGCCTTTTGGTCTTAAGAATGCAGGGGAAACCTACCAGCGGCTGGTCAACAAGGTGTTCAAGGAGCAAATCGGCCGGAACATGGAGGTGTACGTGGACGACATGCTGGTCAAGAGCAAGGAAGCGCCACGCATGTTGAGGACCTCTCGGAGAGCTTTGCAACGTTGCGCAAATATGGGATGAAACTCAACCCGACCAAGTGCGCCTTCGGCGTCAACTCGGGGAAGTTCCTCGGCTTCATGGTCTCCCAGCGAGGTATCGAAGCTAACCCCCAGAAGATTCAAGCTCTCCAACAAATGGCTCCCCCTGCATCTGTAAAGAGGTCCAGCGCCTAACCGGGAGGATAGCGGCCCTTAACCGCTTTGTGGCGCGGTCGGCCGAGAGATGCCTCCCCTTCTTCAAAACTCTCCGATCGGCCAAGAACTTCCAGTGGACTCCCGAATGCCAAAGGTCATTTCAAGATCTCAAGAAGTACCTCGGCTCGCCCCCGCTCCTCAGCAGTCCGACCCCAGGAGAGACCTTATTTTGTACCTGGCCGTTTCGGAGGGCGCGGTCTGCTCGGCTGATCAAGGAAGAAGGCAAAGTCCAGAAGCCGATCTACTATGTGAGTAGGCTGCTCCGCGATGCGGAGACGAGGTACAACAGGATTGAAAAGATGGTGCTGGCCTTAATCACCTCAGTTCGAAAGCTACGACCGTATTTCCAAGCACATTCCGTGACGGTCCTGACTGACCAACCCATCAAGGCGGTTGTCCACCGTCCCGAGACATCGGGAGAATGACCAAATGGGCCGTCGAGCTAAGCGAGCATGACATACATTTTCAGCCTCGCCCAGCCATCAAAGCCCAAGTACTGGCCGACTTCCTCCTCGAGTGTACCATCCCGGAGGACGGTTCTACCCCAGATTCCCTTGAAGAGCCAAAGTCTGGAGCCCGGTGGCTCCTCTCACGTCGATGGGTCGTCCAATGCCCATCACTCCGGTGCGGGTCTAGTTCTCACCAGTCCTGAGGGGATGACTTCGAGTATGGCGTCCGATTCTCCTTCCCGGCTTCCAACAACGAAGCCGAGTACGAAGCTCTGTTAGCCGGTCTCCGGATCGCCCGCAATCTGAAGGTGGAAAAGCTCAACGCCTTCACCGACTCTCAGCTGGTAGCCGGCCATGTTCGGGGAGAGTTTCGAAGCTCGGGAGCCGAACATGATTCGATATCTCCAGGAGGTGCGTAACCTGCTTCCCCATTTTTTTCGAATTTGAAATTATTCAGATTCCCAGATCTGAGAACGCCCGTGCCGACCTACTCTCCCGACTGGCAACCACGGAGACGATGGATGCCGAACAAAATTCCACCTGGAGACTCTGGAAAAGCCGAGCATCACGGAAGCCGACCGGGTGATGCAAGTTGAGGCCGAACCATCCTGGTTCGACCCTATCCTCAAATATCTCAAAGAAGGGTCGCTTCCGTCCGACCGAAGAGAGGCTAGGAAGCTGAAGCTGCAGGCCATCCACTACGTGTTGATTGACAACCAACTTACAAGCGGTCATTTTCCATGCCGCTGCTTAGATGCCTTCGCCCATCGAAGCGGACTATGCTCTGCGCAAGGTACATGAAGGGATTGCGGCAACCATCTGGGAAGCCGGTCCCTCTGCCACAAAGTGCTGCAAGGCTATTACTGGCCGACCATGCAGAAAGACGCGGACGATCTAGTCCGAGCCTGCGACCCCTGCCAAAGACATTCAAACATCCAAAGACTCCCTTCCGCCGAGCTAGTTTCTATATCCTCCGCTTGGCCCTTTGCCAAGTGGGGGATGGACATCCTCGGCCCATTCCCGCTTGCAACAGGGCAGCAGAAATTCTTATTTGTCGCCATCGACTACTTCACCAAATGGGTCGAAGCGGAAGCGGTCGCACAAATTACCGGCGGGCCCGAGACTTTGTGTGGAGGTCCATCATCTGCCGATTCGGCCTCCCCATACTATAATCACCGATAACGGCAAGCAGTTCGACAACTCCAAGTTTCGCCAGTTCTGCGAAGAACATGGAATCCGTCACCACCTACTTCGGTCGGGCACCACAAGCCAACGGAGCGGCCGAGGTGACCAACAGGACCCTCCTCCAGGGAATCAAAGCTCGCCTCTCCAGAGCCCAAGGCAGGTGGGCAGATGAGCTACACCATGTCTTGTGGGCCTACCGCACACCCCGAGAATCCCAACAGCGAGACCCCATTCCGAATGGCTTTCGGTACAGAGGCCGTTATCCCTGTGGAAGTCGGCCTCCCATCATTGCGGGTGGAGAGCTACTCGGAGGAGACTAGCAACGAGCAACTCCGCACCAACCTCGACCTGATAGAGGAAATCAGAGAGAAGGCCCGGATCAGAACGGCTACCTATCAACAGAGGGTGGCCCGTTACCACCTCCAGAGTTAAAGGGAAGACCTTCCTGCCCGGCGACCTTGTCCTCCGAAAAGCCTGTTTCCAAACCGCTGGAGCAAGGAAGCTGGCGCCGAACTGGGAGGGCCCGTACCAGGTAGCGGAGATTATTCGGACCAGGGACCTACAAGCTGCAGGATCTGGATGGGAAAGCCCATTCCCCGGACTTGGAACTCGGACAACCTTCGTAAATATTATCAATAGGGTATGTCCTCTCTGAATTCATCTTCGCATGCCTCACTACACATTCCTGCTTATCTGTTTCCTCAAAACCTGTTGCGTGAATCATTATGCACTATATTGCTATAAATTGCAAGAAGAAACAGATACTGCTTACCAATCCTCGGCACAACCGAGCTGTCTATTCGAACAGGAATCTCCGAACCTTGGCAGGGCCAAGTAAAATATTCTCCGAACCTCGGCAGGGCCGAGCAACAAATCTCCGAACCTTGGCAGGGCCAAGTAAAATATTCTCCGAACCTCGGCAGGGCCGAGCAACAAATCTCCGAACCTTGGCAGGGCCAAGTAAAATATTCTCCGAACCTCGGCAGGGCCGAGCAACAAATCTCCGAACCTTG
This sequence comes from Calamus simplicifolius, assembly GCA_900491605.1. Lineage (NCBI taxonomy): Eukaryota > Viridiplantae > Streptophyta > Magnoliopsida > Arecales > Arecaceae > Calamus > Calamus simplicifolius. Next base: position 31,191 of record UESW01000205.1, on the reverse strand, counting down.
GCAGGGCCAAGTAAAATATTCTCCGAACCTCGGTAGGGCCGAGCAACAAATCTCCGAACCTTGGCAGGGCCAAGTAAAATATTCTTCGAACCTCGGCAGGGCCGAGCAACAAATCTCCGAACCTTGGCAGGGCCAAGTAAAATATTCTCCGAACCTCGGCAGGGCCGAGCAACAAATCTCCGAACCTTGGCAGGGCCAAGTAAAATATTCTCCGAACCTCGGCAGGGCCGAGCACAAATCTCCGAACCTTGGCAGGGCCAAGTAAAATATTCTCCGAACCTCGGCAGGGCCGAGCACAAATCTCCGAACCTTGGCAGGGCCAAGTAAAATATTCTCCGAACCTCGGCAGGGCCGAGCGAACAAATCTCCGAACCTTGGCAGGGCCAAGTAAAATATTCTCCGAACCTCGGCAGGGCCGAGCAACGAATCCTCCGAGCCATGGCAAGGCCAGGTAAAAGTCATTCAGGCTAAAACACCAGCGAAAAAGCCGAAGTATACAGGCCTCGACCAAAGCCGAACGGCCCCCAAATAGTCCCCGAAGGACTTCGTTCGGTTTAAAAATGAGCGCGTTAAACAAAAACCGTCGACGCACAAAAAGAAGCCACCATTGGCAAAACCCCCTCTTGAGGCCGTTGAGCCCCGCGTAATCGGCCAAAGGCCCCAGGCAGAGCTAGAAGATTTCCCTCTCTGATACTGAAAACCTTTTGGGTGACGCCCCTATAACCCGTCGATCAAAGAGCCTATATCAACGCGCAAAAACAACGGGGCCACGCCAACGCCCTGATTCATCACACGGGTCAAGGCCATAAACTCTTAAAGAAAGGGACTTCAAAAATAAGATCCATCTTTCATTCATAAAAAGGGGACTACAAAGAGGCAGTAAAAAACAAAAACAAGAAGGGAGGCCCTAAATCAGAATTCGGAGTCACTCCCGGAGGCTAGCAGCTCCTCCAGGCGCTCCGTCAGGTCAGCCACCTGCTGACGAAGGGACGTAATTTCCTTCCTCTGCCGGTCCATCAACCGGTGTGAGGCCTCCGCCTCCCTGACCGACACGTCCAAGTATTCTTCAGCGGTCCTCGCAAGCTGCTCATTATTCGCAAAGGCCGACGCTAGTCCCTCTCCGTCAACAGTGACGGAGGTGCGCCTCCCCTCCGAACGCGGCAGGCTGTCAAGCGAGGAATGCGACCCAACCGATGATCGCCCTGGAGAGGCCATTATTCGGAAATTAAACCGAGGGATGGCCGAAACCAATCTGTGATGTTCCGACGTCCGAATCAACAAATCAGGCAAACCATGAAACGGTCGGCCCGCCTGGACGGATGATAAAGTTGACCCTCCATGGCCCCGGATGAATTAAAAGATCCAAAAGAGGCATGGCCCGTGGATGCTAATTCTGAGGATTCGGACGTCCCAGCCCGCTCCCCTAGGAGGGGGTGCTGGATCGCAGGCCGCCGTCCAGCCGAGAGAACCGGGGACCATCCGACCCCGGTTGCTCCCATATTCTCCCTCCCGTGGCAAGGATTCCCCTCAGAGAAGGGATGGGAACCCAAGCCAGCGAAAGAGGGAGAGTCTGTGCGTGCTACGGGGGTATCGATATGCTTCCTACCGTAAGCCCCCCGTAATGGGCCACAAAGATCACATAGGAAGGGCATATGTGCGCTCTCCGTATGATCTCTGCGCTCCTCTTGTGCGCTCTCCATATGATCTCCGAGACTCATCCCCTAAGGGCGAGCCGTTCTTCGACGGCTCCCCAGTCGCCCCAGCTATCCGGCGGCAAGGAGCCTATGAGAGGAAAGCTTGATCCTCCCACTCGTGGCAGCAGAGAAATGAGCATAACGAAAGCTCTAATGGAAAATACACTTTGGGGATAACCAAATATGGCCCCTTTCTCCCCTTTTTATAGGCAGGAAGAACCCGGGAAAAGCTATCAGAGCTGAGAGTCCCGAGATTCAAACACCTGGCCCACGCCTCCACGTGGCCCCTCAGGATAGACGCGGCGCCCCACTGTGCGCCAAGCCCACCACCCGAGTTATGACGTTACGAAGATCTCCTCCTGACCCCGAATCACTGTCATTTAATACGGGTGATCACCAGCCAACACCTCGAAAACTGGCAGGCTCAGAATATCGTCCTTCGAAAGTGACATCCTCCAATGGTGGGCGATTACGTGCGCGGCGAAGTGATCCGCATAGGAAAAGAGCACCTTCCGGAAAGCTCTGGTGCAGCTTTATGCCCCCCACTGCGCCGTATCATCAATTCTGTGAAATAAAAACCGAACCACCCGCGGAATAGCAGGGCATTGACAGAATAGCAGAAAGCGCGAAAACCTACTTTTTTCGTCGGCCCCAGCCGACCTACTTTGCATGTCGGCCCCAGCCGACCTATTTGTCCATCGGCCCCAGCCGACCTATTTTTCCTGTCGGCCTCAGCCGACCTACTTTGTCCGTCGGCCCCAGCCGACCTATTTTTCCTGTCGGCCTCAGCCGACCTATTTTTCCATCGGCCCCAGCCGACCTATTTTGTCCGTCGGCCCTAGCCGACCTATTTTGTTCGTCAGCCCTAGCCGACCTATTTTTCCAGTCGGCCTCAGCCGACCTACTTTTTCCGTCGGCCCCAGCCGACCTACTTTGCATGTCGGCCCCAGCCGACCTATTTTGTCCGTCGACCCCAGCCGACCTATTTTTCCTGTCGGCCTCAGCCGACCTACTTTGTCCGTCGGCCCAGCCGACCTATTTTTTCTGTCGGCCTCAGCCGACCTATTTTTCCGTCGGCCCCAGCCGACCTATTTTGTCCGTCGGCCCTAGCCGACCATTTTGTCCGTCGGTCCTAGCCGACCTATTTTTTCAGTCGGCCTCAGCCGACCTACTTTTTCCGTCGGCCCTTATCGACCTACTTTTTCCATCGGCCCTAGCCGACCTACTTTGCCTATCGGCCCCAGCCGACCCATTTTCTCCGTCGGCCCAAACCGACCTATTTTGCCTATCGGCCCAAGCCAGTACGTCTTCCTAGTCTTGGAACAAAGATGACCCAAGGGTATCAGCGAGCCATAGGTCACTCACAATCGAGGCAAGACTAAACGACGGTGAAGTCACGCAAGAAAAACACTTAAATAGAAACAGGAAATTCTTTCACTATGAAACGTCAGACAAATGTCTAAAGGGCGAGATACAAGAATAGCTCCTAAGAACCGGGAGCCCCACCAGCTTTGGAGAAGCCCTCAGTCACATCTGCGGAAGCGTGACTAGGTTCGCCCTTCTCCAATATTTTCGCCCCCTCTGCGGCAGTTTGCGACCGTCCCTCAGAAGCTGCAGCTTCGCTGGGACCAGGGACGCCGCCAAGTTCGACATCAGAAACGTCAACATATTCATCTTCATCTTCTTCTTCAGACTCGCCATCGTCGGGATTTTCAGTGCTCAGGAAAGAAAGATCCCATTCCGGGTGCCCACTGAGTATCCTCTGTTTGCACTCTTCCATCCCATGATGGAATGCGTCCACGCTGATAGCGTCTTGCCTCCCCTTAAGTATGGCGAGCTGTGTATTGGCCTCGGCGGCCTGTTTCTCAGCCTCTGCGACTTGGGCCCGCAAAATGATATTTTGCTCCTCGAACTCACCGGCCCGCGTCTCGGATTCTAAGCTCTTGCTGCGGCTGGACACAAGCTCGCCTTGAAGAGCCCGAACCTCCAGCCCCAACTCCGCCATCTGAAAAAGCCGAAATAATTCGGCGTCACAAGAAACCTGTAGAAAAAAGCTAAAAAGGGGGGGGGGGGGGGGGGGGGGGGGGGGGGAGAATGAGGCCGTACCTCCTCCTCTCGTCTGGCCAGCCTCTTGGCCGACTCCTCGGCCTCACTTCTGGCTTTTGTCCTATCAGCCCCGACCAGCTCAACTCTCTCTTGCAGATTGTTGATCTTCAACTGCTTGGCTCCGATTGCCTCCTGGGCTTGGGTTAGCTCGTTGTTCACTCGAGCTATTACCCCTTGTTGCCATTTAGCGCCCTCCTTCAAATGAGCAATCTCGCTGTCGCGGCGCTTCAGTCGCTCCTCCACCTCGCCAAGCATCCTAGTTAAACACTTCCTCTCGTCGGCAGCTTCCTTGCCCAGCCGACCCATGCTCTCGCTATGATCCCTCTGCATCGCCTTCACCTCCGCAGAGTGTTTCGACTCAATTCTGGCCAGCTCCAGGCATGCATCGTCGTTCTTCGCCAGGAGCTCCTGCAACTCCTCTACTCTGCGCTTTTGTTTGGATATCTCGGCCTGGGCAGCTTGATATGCCGCCCTTATCCCCTGCAAGCCCCTGTCGCTAATTTCCATGAGTTCCTCAAACTTCTCAGACACCTTCAGCCATGACTGGAGCTCGGCATTCTCCCTCCTGGCCTGAACACTGGCCCCTGTCGCCAAGCTTAGACGCCAGCATATAGCCCGAGAGAGCAGAACACTCTGCAAGATAAAAATCGAATGCGTGAGGGTTAAGCCAACCAGGACGTGTTCACTACCTAAGAATGGCAACTTACCCGCGAGGCATAGGCCCGAGTCATCCTCATCAGGGTCGCATTATCGATATCAGGAAGGAGATGAACGCTTTCGGCATGACTTGCTGCCCAAACGCAGCATCGACCAACCCTAGATCGGCGAATTTGTCCGCCGAAGGATCCACGCCCGGATACAGGGCCGACCTCATCATGGCGGAAAATGCCTCCTCAATACCGGCATCCGAGCTGCTGGGTTGGCCAACCCCACCTGAAGGACCGGCCTGGGTGGCCCCCGTCTGATGGGACTTCAACCTCCCAGCCTCCTCTACCAAGGCCCTGGCTTGGGTTTCTTCAGATAATTCAGCTAGCCCAAGTGCTAGCTTCCCCAAAACCTTTTTCGAAGAAGCTCCCAATGTGGAGCTCCCGCCTTGCCGCGTCTTCTCCTTCGACGCCCCTTCCTCGGTTACCACCATTTGTGTCTCTGCCATCGGGCCCCCGAGGTCCCGACCTGTTCTACCACTTGCATCTCCCCGCAGGCTCCCCCGGGCCCCAGTCTGACCTGCCTCACTGCTTCCGGACTCCCCCGCAGAGAGACTGGGAGAAGGCTCCCCCTGCACCTCTCCAGCTGCGGCTGCCACCTCCCCCTCTCCTACCAGAGCCAATGGCGGTCCCGCAGGGACAGTAGGCTCCTCGGCGATAACCACCTCCGCCAAATCCGCTACTGATTCCTCTTTCAGGGGGGACGCGATCGGGCGAGCCATCGAAGCCTCGTCCGAGCTGTCCGAGATCTCTAACACGAGAGGGTCGGAGGCCATAACCGCTCTCCCCGGGCTCTCCTTCGCCCCGGCACTTCTGCCATGACTGCTCCAGCGCCCGGCGGACTCCTTGCGGAAGTATGAGCCCTTTTTTCGGGCCGGCCACTATCCGCGCTGATACCTTCCCCTGGGCATTTTCCTCTCTTCCTCTTGGAGAGGTTCGATAATGCCGACCTTGTGGCTGCCAGATCAGAGCACACATACTCAGGTCCATGCACACTAATCGAGAAAAATACACAGCACGAAAGGGACTTACCTTGCGGGTCCAGGGGACTGAGCCGGCTGCGAAAAGGGCCCCCTCCGATAGCAGGTCGTTAGCCGAAAACACCTGCCCGTTACGGAGGACGTCCAAGTCCTTCTCCTCCTGCGCCGACAAAGCCGGATGCGTCTCCGCATCCCTTCTAACATCCCCCCATCTCCGAGGGAAGTCGGAGCCGATGTTCCCCTCCGCGATAACAAACCGACTCTTCCACCCCTTGATGGAAGAGGGCTTATCCGCGATAACGTTGAAGGATCTTCGGGGCCCGATGTAGGGCCACTCCGATTTCCTCCCAGGAATCAGGTGGTAGCAGGTGCGGAAAAGGAGGAGAGTGGCGACGATCCGAATCTGGTGGCACATCGAGATGAATCCGATGATATTCCGCCAGCTGTTGGAGCCACCATTGACGGGCAGATATTGTAGTGGGTCATGATCTCCTTCACCAGGGGGTGGAGAGGAAAACGAAGACCCGCCTTCAAACTATCTTCGTAGACGAAGACCCCAGACTCTAAGTCCCGGGTAACTCTATCTTTGAGTTCCGGCGCCCGTAGGACAACGTCCAAGGCAAGCCATACCGCTGATGAATCCTCCCAAGTCCTTGGCAACAATTTCGGAGGCCACATCGTCGGGGCTCATCGCCATTGAAAGAGGTACCAACGAAAACGATAAGCATCAAAGAAGATGGAAGGCCAGAACCCTTTTGAAAGCAAAACGAGAAGACGCCGAGCGCACGCGCACATATATATATACACAATGCGGCCGTCACTTCGCTTCTCCGCCAAGGAAGCCACCCTGAAGAGGCGGGGCATCTCATCCCAGGCATCCGGAATCGCCTCGACAAACACCCGATCGATCGGGATTCGTAGCGTGGCGCAATCCCAGCCATCGCTCGCGGAGGAGCCTTAGCCCCGAAGGCGGGATGGCCCTGTCGCATTAATTAGGGCATCATTGCGCGAGCTGTCTAAACCAAGATGTCCCATTCGGAATGCGCCATTCGAACTTGTACTCCCTACACCCGAACCTACGCTTCGAACTAGGGAGTGGAGGGCATGTGTTGAGGGGTAAAATCGTTATTACATTAATATCCATGCGAGGCGGCTAAGGCTAACCTCCTCCCTTCGGCTCCTCCGGGCTTCCATAGCTCGGCCCCTTCCGGGCTTCCGTAGCTCGGCCCTTCCGGGCTTCTTTAGCTCGGCCCTTCCGGGCTTCCTTAGCTCGGCCCTTCCGGGCTTCCGTAGCTCGGCCCTTCCGGGCTTCCTTAGCTCGGCCCTTTCGGGCTTCCGTAGCTCGGCCCCTCCGGGCTTCCTTAGCTCGGCCCTTCCGGGCTCCGTAGCTCGGCCCTTCCGGGCTTCCTTAGCTCGGCCCCTCCGGGCTTTCATAGCTTGGCCCCTCCGGGCTTCCTTAGCTCGGCCCCCTCCCGGGCTTCCTTAGCTCGGCCCCTCCGGGCTTCCGTAGCTCGGCCCTTTCGGGCTTCCTTAGCTCGGCCCCTCCGGGCTTCCATAGCTCGGCCCCTCCGGGCTTCCTTAGCTCGGCCCCCTCCCGGGCTTCTATAGCTCGGCCCCCTCCGGGCTTCTATAGCTCGGCCTTTCCGGGCTTCTATAGCTCGGCCCCTCCGGGCTTCCATAGCTCGGCCCCTTCCGGGCTTCTATAGCTCGGCTTCATTCGCGATCCGCAACCTAACACTTACTCCGCGGAACCTAACGCAGGAGAGCCCGAGCCTACCAGAACGGAATCCAAGACAAGGAATCATGTCGGGACGTGGCCTAAAGCCTATCATAACCACCCCAGGCCTACTCAACCAGATCTCGAGACATCAAGGAGCTCTCCCAGCCATCAATCTCTGAACAAACAGGGTACGGATTCTAACGGCCCCACAACGGCCTGATTCTGTCCGTCTCCGTATCGTAACAACCTCCGAACCTTCCAGAAGGCGCTCAAGACCCAAGCGACAGTCTATAAATATCAGACTCACAGATTCCCCAGGTACGCAACTCTGGACGCACTCTCTCCCTGGGCACAGGCACGCACCTCTTCCACGCGCGCCTCCCTGCTCTCTCGAGCAGCTCATCGGTGCTCCTGCCCTCTGGAGCTTCCGATTGGCCACCCCCGGAGAGGTCTCCCGGAGAGATCCACCTCCCCACTGTCTGGTTGATCGCCGATTTCTTCTCCACTGACTTAAGCGTCGAAGGGCCTTCCGCGGAGGACCACCCCCAGCGTCCCCCCGCGCGTGGGCTTCTTTTTGCAGGTCCGCCCCCCTCTTCCTGGAGATCGACCGCGTCCGAGTCGGAGGACGGATCCCGACGGTAACACAACTCATTCTCTGCAGGTAAAGACAAAAACTGCCATTCACTTACTGAAGAAATTATATGGTTGCCTAACGCTATAGTCTAAACTTTGGTTTTTGAAACAAAATCTTTGCCGAGCTGAGTTCAGATACTGGACCTTAAGATCGAGAATGAAGCCATAACGAAGCACAATTTAAAGTCAAAGAATAAAATTTTCATGGCATGAGTAATATTGGGTGTCTTTTTTTTTTTTTTAATTGCTGATCAGAAAAATTACTAAAGAGATCTTACAAATTGAGCATCCAAAAAATCAGGAATCATACGGGCTTTGAACTCTAAAGCGATGAGATTAAGAGAAAGAGATTCTTCATTGCAGTGTCTACTTGTGCTTTGTGTCAAGGAGCAAAGGATGGTCAGACCGTCCGGAGCATCCATGAATCCAAGTGATGCTCGTTGAGTAAAATACTTTATAGATCCAGCATAAAGAACGAGACTGTGCTGTTCCCTAATTAGGAATCCATCACAAGCTTCTTTGCCTTCTTTTAAGGTTTTTCATTTTGAACATCCTTAATGACTAATAGAAATCGTGTGGCCTAAAAACTCAAATAAAAATTAATTAATAGCAGATAAATTTAAGTTATAAATACATAATATATTTATTTTCTATTCAATATGAAATTATTCTTGAGGTATTACAATCTTTTTCTTTTATAATATCGCACGCTGCAAAGTAATCAAAATTAACCTTCAAATTGGGTTATTGATGCTAAAAGAGCGTACTAATGTCAATAGTTATTTTAATAAAGGTCCTCATGAGCCCCGTAAAAGCCCAACGGTACATACACAAAATTTGTGAATTGACTTGAATTTAAATTTAAATTTAAATGTAAATTCAAATTGAAATCCTATGATCAAGGACACAAAATAAAATCTTTGAAATATATAATAACTGCATTACATATTCAATAAAATGATTTGGTTGGGCGTGTGGTAAGAAAAGATAGTCGTGTTTGGATTCATGCCATGTCATGACACTTGCATACACTACATCTCACCTTATTTCATCGTACGCACAATCCATGGAGTCAAGTGAGCAGGCACACTTATGCATGTGGTCATTAGTGTAAAACCTACGATGCTCAAACTCAACTTCCAAAAATCTAAGTTTTATCTGCATTAAGGATGGTAATGAGATGGGATGCCATTGAGAACCTTTATCTCCATCCTCGCTAAAAGGAATAATTTTGATTCGTAAATAAAATTTTTTCATCTCTATTCTTGTTCCATGAAAAACAATAAATCTTCATCGATGCTCCATCCTCCTTCTATCCTATCCTTCTCCATCCCTTTCTTAATAATATATATAATTTTTTAGTAAAAGTTATAAGAATAATTTTATAAATAAAAATAGATAAAAATACTATATGAGGGCTAACTAGGTAAGAATGGATCAAGAATATACTTATTCCTATCCTTGCCTCATTTTGCTAGTAGGAACAAAAATAGTCTCTGTCTTCATCTCCATCCCTACAAAAGGTAAGAAATCCTATCCTTAATTAAGCATTATAAAGTGGCTTCTCACATTATAGGTTAAAATTTTCATCCTTAATTTGTATGTAATATCCAAAGCAGTATTAATTAATTAGAGTTCTAAAAATTAAACCTTTTGAAAAGAAAAAAATAAATCTCACAATAGGTTTAAAATTTTAAAGCTAACAAAATCGTAAAGAAGAAATTCTAGGCAATTTATATTGTACAATGGGAAACATGTTTAGTAGAATTTAACTTACTTAGTATTGATTATATCCGTTTGAAGGAGTTATAGTAGAATTATCTTGAATAGGGTCCTTATTTTAGATTTTTATACATCACACACAGAGTATAGATTGATTGAATCTTTGCATGATCAACATGTATTAAAAGTCTTACCCATTAATATGTTAATATTTTATGATAATTCATTCAAGCAAATCCAAATCTTTAGTCATAGCCTTTCATGATAGTTCTTATGTAGATGAGCCCTTCAACGATAATTATGACCCAATACCTTTTAAACTTTTATACTGTCAATTCATTGATATGCCAAGTTTTTCTGTGGGTGACAAGTTTTCTTTTATATTATCCTATATATTTATAATGAAACATGACATATCAATTCATCATTTTATTATTACAGTATTGAATGGTTAAATTTATCATAGTCATATTAACATATTAGATTGATATGACTAAAATTAATTTTATTAACAAATAACATAAAATATAAAATTTTAATCCATTTTGCATTTTTGCAAATGGTATTTTTGAATAACAAAGTCATCCTAAATATAATTGTTGCTTGGAAAAGCTCCAAACAATGACCGCCAAAAAATAATAATAATGAATAGGATCATTTGAGATTTAAAGAATGGTAACCTAATTAGCATTATTTTAAATCTCAACCATCTCAAAATATTTAATAAACAAAAGAAAAGGAGACCAAGAGCTCCCTTAAAATATCAAGTACTCTGTAGAGCAGACCAATGAGATTGATTTATGCATATCTTCCTATAGCATAGGCACCATCATATCAATTTTTAATAGATTTCACCTTAAAACATTAATCGATAAGTTTGAACCTCTCTATGTGAATGCTTTGGAAACAATTTCTTGTTATATTCCTAGAATATTGGCCAATTCTAACCAACATAAGTTTATCAGCAATCCTCTTGCCGATAGGTTCCAACTTATTATGTTCTTCAAAGTTCTGAAAATCAACTGCATGTTTATTAAAAAAAATTCCCAATAGGCATTATGTGCTAAACCCTCTGAAAAGAGTGCCTTCATTGTGCCCATCATCTCAGCAAACTTTTATGATTTAATTGTTATCAAAACCTTGCTTCTTGAAGCCTGGACCTTAATGATACAAAACCTCTCCCATTTGTTAATGTCATCCTTCACATCAAAATAATCAGACATGCAAATCTAAGTCTTTAGATCAAAACAAACATCTACCTTGCAATCATTGTAATTAAGCTGAGCGAGTGTAGTTTTTCAAAACAAATGCCTACAAAATTAATCTACAGAACTCTTAAAACATGACTCTGGTAGATTAAATTATACGAATGGATGATGTCTTCATTAAGAGACATATTGCATCTGCCTTCGGATGCTTCTTAAATATCAACTTGGTCCTGAATAGAGCAGAGTGGGGAAAGCAGATCATGTAGCCAACCCCATGTAGTTGGAAAAAGGCTTAGATGAGTTGAGTTGAGTGTAGTTTTTCCAGTCCTCCAATTCTTGACCATTGGAGGAACATAAATACCATATTTATTTAGTCCTTTAACATTATCATCATCACTGGGTTCAATAGCATTGCTCAACATTAACAGCAGTTTCATCACCTTTTTCCTTCTTTTCTCCATCAAACACCCTGGACTCGGTTAAGAATGAGCTCACCTCTGATCTCACCGAGCTCTCATATTTTTTTCCCTTCATCATCTAAATCCAGGAGTCTGATGATTTTTTCCAGTATGATCAGCAATGCTATCTAACCTCCCCACGAGTAAACAAAAAGATAAGAAGTTATTTCCATGATTCTCTTGGCAAATGGTGACTTCCATTTTGCTGCCCCCTTGTAGTTGATAATCGTTGGTTCCTAATGTTCATGTGTGCCATCTTTGTTGGAGAATAAACTTGAGTGGTCCAAAATGATCTTCCTCTAACCTCCCATAAATGAGTCAAATTGTAGTCTTTACAAGTTCAAAGTTGCCTAAAACAATTCCTGTATGAGTGGAGGATGTTGTACTCATGTAACTAAGAGGGTTAGCCGTTGTAATTAACATTTTGTTGGGAGATCACTGTTCAAAACTTTCTTAACCCTATATGAAGTGTAACGCCCCAAGCTCATCCTCTAACCCAATTAACTTCATTAGCGGGCCATAACCACGTTGCTCAAAAACTACCATATGCCCCAAAAACTCGAGTAGAAGTTGATGTAGTTGGGAGATCACTGTTCAAAACCTTCTTAATCCTATGTGAAGTATAATGCCCCAAGCTCATCCGCTAATCCAATTAACTTTAGTTGCAGATCGAAACCATATGGTCCAAAAACTACCAAGTAGCCCAAAAACTTGAGTGGAAGTTAATAGATAGCAATAATGGGTAACAAGTGAACTTAATGTTGGGAATTTCGTATATTTTATATGAATCATATTCATATATCATGCAGCAGAAGATACAATAAATACGAATTTAATTCTCAAAGCCTAAGATCTTTAGGGAACAGATTCAGTTAACAAGAAATAATGCATGATTAAATAATATATCATACTTGTGTTCTTTATTGGGAATGAAGACTGATGAAGCCGGTAAACGATTTACCACCAGCCATCCACTATCCGGGCCCATAGGCCTGTTTCGTTACAAGAAAGCAAGACGAACAAGGTCCACACCAACTTGGGCCACCATAGCCCAAAAGGGATCCAATTGTACTTGTCCATCTTTCTTAACTGTTATAAACCATCCAACCAACTTCCAATTTCCCGATGTGGGACTATTGGGAGGGGCAATCAAGATAAAATCTTGATCATTCAAGAGAAGAAAGATTTCTTGATCAAGATCAAATCTGATCTATCAAAAAAAATAATTTCTTGATTAAGATTAAATCTTGATCAATTAAGAAAGGAAAGAATAACTTCATTCAACCCACCTAAGAGTATGAGCGAATGAGAGAGAGAGGAGCTTTCAACCCATCCAACAGAGAGAGGGATGTCCTAGAGAGAGAAAGGGCATTCTAAAGAGAGAAAGTGGGGTTTGAGCATCCAGAGAGAGAAAAGGAGTTAGGCGTATGTTTTCAAGGAAAGTGTCCTTTCCTTTTATACATGAAGAGAAGGTTGTGTGGTTTCATTAAAAAAAGGATTTTATTTCAACCACCTAACCATGCAACCATATTAGGTTTATAACAAATTATCCTAACAAATTTAGGGTATTGTTATCATAATGTAAGGATTACAACCATTAAACCACATTCCTAAAAAATAAAAAATTAGTTATTCCATAAAACCAACGTTGCAACCTTGGATTTGGCTTCATGATGTCCCAAATTATGGGTGTTTGCTCCTCCATGATGTGAAGATGGGTCATGTCCATCATATGGGCATGGATTCATCCTCCACGTGGCACGATCTTAGCCCTCGGTTCAATTGGATTTCCATAAATCAAATCATGCCATCATATGGACCCAATTAAATATCATATTATTAATCTCAATTAATCTAAGCTATACATCACATGGATCAAGTCTAATTGGATATCCAATTAATGGATTTCATATATATATCGCATATGCAAAAGGTCTCTCTCTTGAACACAAAATTCTTTCCTCTATGATGAATTTTATTCATCAATTTCATGTTCTCTCATTAAGATTGAGTCAAACCCAATCCTAATTAATTGGTCATCTTATCTGAATTAAGTTCAACTTAATTTTTATTTTAACTTCATCTAAAATTTTCTTAATGCGTGTGACCTATTAAGTCCCTTGACATATTGGCAATAATCATGTCCTAATATTGACCCTAACGATGACCTGGTCAACACTTTGTCCAAGTCAATTCTTTGATCAAATCAATCCCTTGATCAAATCAAAGAATCCATGATTATAGATCATGAGCGGCCTCTAGCAAAGCATTTGACTATCCAAGTGTTGAGGGTTTTGTTGACGTGGTCATCAACACAAGTCCATGAACGATTATCGTATGATTCAATCATTCGTCACATATTTCAGATCAATCAGTGGTATATAATGTGTCAACCCTGTAATTGATCTTTGTTTACTTGATCTCAGAAAAAATTGACTCATATGAATTAGAACTTCGAAACCATTTCAAATTCCAACTCAACCTTGCAAGGATTTAACAGTCAATTTAATCCATTAAGTGGCTGTGGGATATAACCCTTTCTATCAAAGAAAACTAATCCTATCTTGATCAAACACCATCTTCATGTGCTTCATGTCATACCCAACCGATACTATATTTGCCACCCATGGCTAGAGCGATGTTTGTATATCGTCAAAGCATAACATTCCACACATAAGGTATAATGAAGATCTCAAGTCGAAGGATTACTTGCACCATTGTCATCAGAGATCAACCATCGACGCTATATAGAATATCCATATGGGATCTCTGTGCGGGTCATCCAATGTATCATTACGATAATGAGCATCCATACACCTATCCAAGTATCTCCATACTTCAGCTTGCGAGATCAGCTGTTCACCATAAGGTGAAGATATGTAATATGTGCTAGTCTCAATAGCGTTCGACAGTACCCAGTCTTATCTATGTATCAACTAGAAAATTTAAAGAATTGAACCATAATATAATTTTGGATCTCATAATTTATAATTTCTATTATAAATTCCATATACACAGTTCACATTCTTTTAAACTTTATCTCATAGGTAAAATATATCTAATATATACAAAAATAGCACATGGATAGATAAAGAAACCAATAAATTTGATTTGTATTCATAAAGAAATGTGTACAGACTAGCATTTAATCCGATTGGGTTTAGGGCACACACTAACACTTAAGTTATAAGCACATAACACATCTCTTTCCCATTCAATGTGAGACTAAACTTGGGTTATCACATGAAGATGTGGAACCAACCAGGCTAAAGAATCAGTACAAATTCTAAAATCCTCACCGCAAGAAAAATATGACAATTTTACATGACAATCATGCTGAGATCATGAGATATGTAGGAGTAGGAGATTGTAGAAAAAGTTTATAAAAACAAATGAGAAGCTTCTTCAAATCCAACTCAAAGAAAAGTCAAGCAAAACCATACAACTTTGTCATGTTAAGCGCGCTCGTGCAGCGCCGGTCCAAAGCTCATTTGAAATATAAGTTCAAAAATTTATTTGTATTTAAATATCTAATACAAGATAAATAGATAGAGATTTTAAAAATTCTAAATCTTTTAAAAAATAGTAAATTTTCCTAACATCTGACGTATATATAATATGAAAAGATGATGCACAGGGAAGTGCCATGTGGGGAAGGTGGCATGAATTGCCAGATATCTTAGACAAATAGGGAATCACCATCAAATATGTTTGACACTTCCCAGTGATGAATGCAGAGCTAATCCTACTCACATATTTACTCTTTTCCATCGAAACTATTCATCTCTATTTTCGTCCTTTGGAATTGTTTACCGTTTACTGTTTTAAAGAGCTTTGACTTCAGGAAGGCTTCAAGCAATTTTAATTTTTACCGTTTACTTATATGACTTGAGAATAATTATTATTAGACCTTTTAAGCAATAAAAGGCTGAAGTGTTTCTATTTGATTTTATTATTAAAATTAACTTTTATATGATATAGTGAAAATCGAAAAAACTCATTGAGCCAGCCGAGTTTTGAAGAACCGATTCAACCTCGATTTTTAAACTTTTAGTTTTGATAAATAAAATAAAGATTAAATTTTTTAAATTTTTAATTATATTAATATTAATATTTTATTATTTTTATATTATTAATTAAAAATTAATTATGACATCATTCGGTTCGAGCAAACTGATTTATATCGAACCGATTGATCCACGATCCAAATGTTAAGCCGATTTGTTATCCGATTCAATTTTTAAAATATTGATTGGACTAAACTTATAAATAAACTTAAAAATTTAAACAATCAAAATCTAAGGCTTCATACATTCTAATCTGAATAGTAAAAGCCTTGCTAAAAAAATATATTATTATTATTATTTTTAATTTTAGTTTTATATTTGAAGGAGTTATTATAGGTTATATCTCTATACAATCATGTTTGATCGTAGAAAATTTGAATCGAGTCAAATTGTTATATTTTATAGGTAAATCATCTACAACTTGTATAAAAAATATTTTCAGAACAATATCTTAACGCAACGCAATTCGAATATGGTTCTCAACTTTTTTTTATTTTTAAAATTTTAAATTAAATTTAAATTTATTATATTTTAAATTTTTAGTAGCCTCTTGGTAACTTAATTATTATTTCCATCAGGAATCCGATGGCTGCGTCGGCGAGAGATCCTCCATGCACCCGACCAACACGCGGTCAAGCGTAAACGCGGTAACAGTTAACGAAGACGATGAGAGAGACTGTTTTTACCGTATCCCAACAAGTGCCCTCTTCGTATCCCTTGCGATCACGTGCTCTGTTGAAAAGAAAAAAAAAAAAAAAATCGAACACGGACTTGACGACGATGCGCCTCTTATTTCCCCCATTTCTACGCCACTGCTGACACCAATCGCTTCAGCCGCTGATGTCTTATGGTGAGGGGAGTAGAACCTGACCGAGGCTGACGAAGTTGGTCCAATTTCCAAGCATTTGACCTAAAGATAGTTTTTTTAGAGTTAATTTAGTTAAATAGATTTGATGTAACAAAAAAAAAAACTGATTAGATTTTTCAGGAGTTGTTGGTCATTTTATGGTTACGTGTTCTGTTCTTTACTTTACAAAGCGCGTCAAAATAACTTACATTTGAGTAATGCCCTATAGTCATTCGTCTATCGACTCATGCAAGAATTGATAAGTTTACTGTTCTCTTTGGATGAAGAGAAAAGTAGAAAAAAAAAAAATAAAATAAAGAGAAGAAAAAAATAAAAAAAATATTTTTTTTTTTTTGTATGAATGAATGGAAGAAATTTACAATTACAATAATACTCTTATTATAAATAATTAAAAAATATATCAATTTTTTCTTTGTAAGGGTCAACATCAGAATGAAATAAAATAAAAAAAGCATCCTTGAGTTTTCTCTTCGAAATCTCTTTAATTTGGAAAAAAACTTTTAGATGGAGCCATCATTTTTTTTCCATTTTTTAATCTAATTTTTTTTTCTCTCTATTTTTCTCTCCATCAAACAAGATAAATTTTAATTTTCCTTCAATTTTTTCTCTAGTTTTCTTTTCTTCCTACTTTTCTCTCTATCCAAACGAAGGCTTAGTCTATGAAATTAAGTAAGCCTATGCCCAATTGAATTTTGGTCATTTTTGATGTTGTGCTTCCTTGTTATGACCATATGTGTGGCAAAGTCTTCCTCTCATAACACATATTTTATTGATTGATAAACATGTCTATATTTTTCTTAATATTTGAATTGTTTGTGTGAAGAAGATGTTGCGATGCATGTTTCTCAGCTAACACTGGTGCAAATCAAGATTTTGAGAGTGATATAAGATGTTCGATATTGAATATCAATTTTATTCTTGATGGCTATAGAAAAATTTTGAGATCTAAACATCATTTTAGATTAGTTTTTGATGCAGGGTAAAATTGTCACTGCATTGATTGGCAGACGTGGTAAGGGCAGGACCCACTTCTGGGCTCTGACTCGTTAATCGCTGCATTCATAAGCAGTCTACTCATCATTGCAAAAAGGATGATTGCATCAATCATAACCTCGATAGGGTCAAGCCATCTCCGTACTTCAGCAAGGCCGAGCAAACTCCAAGCCTCGATAGGACCGAGCCATCTCCGAGCCTCGGTAGGGCCGAGCCATTTTCAAGCCTCGGCATAACAAAGCCCCACTTCTCAAGATCAACATCGCCCTTACCCTGGTCACATCGACATTTCGAAGGATAAATCACACCGGTCGCCAAGATCTCAGAGCGAACCTTCCTAGATAAAAATAGGGTCTAGATAAAGCACCACCTTCACGATCAGTGGAATTTCGGCCTTATCGACTGCCAACTCCTTAAAATGCATCCAAAAAATTAGGTAACGATTTACCATCCCGATAACACACAAATACTAAGTCCCGAAACCCCTCAGATATGTCTTTCAAGCCTTAGCGCTCCCAAACCCTAGCAGACGCCATTGCATTCCAGAGATCTTTTCTTGGGCATCCTTCTACAACAATCTTATCTTCTCATCTGCTTGCTTGGGATTTTCATTGATTTAGGCATCGAAGGATCTTCTGTAGGAACTATCCACCATGATTTTTGCACAAGAATTGTTTTGCAGGTCCATTAGGACGGAAGAGAGCTATCCGAATCCATACGCATGCTGCCTCCAAGCCAAAGAACCGAAATATGCAGCAACAGTTTTGATGCAAAAAGAAGCATTTTTTTTGTTAGGATTTGGTGCGTTAGATAGTATGTTGCATTTGGATAGAGACCATTTAGTATAATATATATTTCATGCAATTTATGTGGATAGCTATTCAATTTAATTATTGAATTTTGGTTTAGATAGCATGAGCCTTGTTCTTTTAGAAAGGAAGTAGGATTTGATTGGTAGAGCATCATCACCACGTTAGTATGGGTTGAGTGCAATGGGTTTAGGTATATGGTGAAGAGTAGGACTATAAACAATTGATTCAGATCGTATTATGCTTAATCTTAATTCAATCTATTTTTATGCCCAAATATTATTTTGAATCTCAATTCAATTTATTTTTAAATTAATTATATTTCTAAAAATAATTTTAAATTCAACAAGTCTTTCGAATCAATTTAAGGTTAGCTACAACTCAAATTTAACCCAAAATATTTAGGTATGGATGAGATTGGATTAAAATAATGTTTGCATTTTAAAGCCAAATATTTAATTATTATTTTATAGCTAAAACTTTGAATTGTTAATTAATATAATATCATTAAAAATTTAAATAAGACTAAAAAGAATCAACTTAAATTTTGTTCATAAATTTTAATTCTATATATTCAAGTAATTGATCATTCTTAAATTCATAGATTATGATTTATAAAATATATACTAATATACTTAAAATTATTATAAATAGGTATCCAACAAAATAAATAATGAAACATGAATATTTGAAAATAACTAAATGATAATAGATGATGAGAAATATAATAGTTAGGATAAAAAATTAATTTAGTTTAAACGAAACATTCAATGAATGAATTAGTAAAAATAATTAGAGCACAAAAAAATAAAATTTATTTAATTTTAATTTAAGATTAGGTCGGATTTAATTTGGAATGAGTTTGATTCTTTTATATTCACACAAATTAGATTCGTATAATATGAAAATCGGGTCATCTAGGTTAGATTGGAAAACATGATATTTAAATTTCACTTAAAATTTATTTTAGATTTAATTCTCAAATCCGAAACTATCATTTTAAATATTGAAAGGTTAGGTGATCGGAATCGAACGAATTCGATTCATCGTCAGCGTTGACGAGGGTCCCCGCGTTTGGTGTTAATTTTTTTTAAAAAATAGCGGGAGTCGATTGCCGTCCACTCACTCTTTCCGTCACCGCAGTGGCGCCGGATTTGTCCACGACTCGGTCGTCCACTTCGAATTTAAGAAAAGCAA
Organism: Calamus simplicifolius; assembly: GCA_900491605.1. Classification (NCBI taxonomy): domain Eukaryota; kingdom Viridiplantae; phylum Streptophyta; class Magnoliopsida; order Arecales; family Arecaceae; genus Calamus; species Calamus simplicifolius. The sequence goes on along the minus strand of UESW01000205.1, from coordinate 12,032 downwards.
CTTCTAATTTTTGGGCGATGGCGCTTCCCTGACGACGTAGAAGGGCAAAAATGGCGAACAAAAGCGGGCTGGGGTGGCTTGGGGCGAGATCGGCGGGACTAGGGTGCAGTTCGGGATCATGAAACTCAAATTTTTTTTAATTCTAATCTTAATTCTATTTATAAAATGTTAATCCTAATTCTAACTCTATTTATAAAATAAATCGTCATATTGGGCAATGGGGTTGGCATTTTGTGATCCTGCCCTGTTATTTTACAGTAATTTTATACTCTGATATATTGGGCTTGACTCACGCCAGAGTGGTGTGATCTTCCGTCTATACCAAAAAAAAAAAAACACACATCTTCCCTTATATTCCTTGTTGGAATAGCAATTGGAAGAATATTGCAATTAAATAATTCAAGGATGATCACCACATCACTTTCGCTATAGATTTCCTGGGACTTTTGAGAGCTCTAATTTATTTATGGTGGACCGCACCAACAGGGCCATAGCACAAAATAATAAGCACTTCGTCTGATTGCCTGATGGAAAAGAGTGAAAAGAGTTATTTGATAGAATTTTAAATGCCAAATCCTTTAAAGCAATTTCTTGAAGGGGCAAGCAATCTATTTTTTGTGGACAAAATATTTTGAGAATTGCTATAAGTTACCCATGGTTGCATAAAAGAATAATTTTTACAAAAACTTGTGAAACGAAACAATAAAAGAAATTTTGAAGGCTTGCCAGAAATGAAACGTGTAAAAACATTATTTTAAAAATATATTTCTTTTAATATCGATATTTTATAAGATTATTTTTAAGATACAATGAATCCTATTCATTTTAAAATCTTCTATTTTTAGTATGATAGCAAGGAGGTGTAGCCTAAATAAACCTTTTTACCTTTAGTTGCTCAGGAAAGTAGAAAGAGGAAAATGGAGAATCAAAGATATTCCTCTCTCTACTTCAACATTTTCTTCTTTGATGATTTGTGTTACTGATTGTGAGAAAAGAGGATCTTTATTCACCCCAGTTATAAAGAACAATCAATTCTTGATCGGGGTCATGGTGGGTTTGGGGATTTGTGGTTTTGGTCAGTGGAGATGGTGTCTTCCTTATGGTAAGATAGCTTGGAGAGCATTAAGATTTTGTTGTTTCATAGGAGGGAAGCCATTCTTCATATCTCTGTCTTCTCGCTTTTCTAGTTTCTACATTGAATTGGAATTTAGGGTTTAGTTAAGTTTCTTTGTATTGGTTTAGTGTTCAAGCTAAAAATCAAAAAGCGTAGAACCATCAAAACCGGCACTCTCTACGACTTTGGTAATGGAGATCAAGTCAAGAAGGTGATCTAATCTTGTCCATCAATTTCCCACTTCTTAATTAAGTGAATTAAGTTGAACGTCTTATTTAAGATTCTACTCAGAATCATGGCTTCCTCCCTTGTTTTACTTTGATGGCAGGAAGACGAACCAGCAGAAGTTAGTAATCAAAGAGATGATCAAATGATATCAGCAGATAACTCTATCAGATGGGCTGGTTTACCTGTAGTTTTTAGGATATCTTTATTTGATGTTAATAAACAAGCTCCCTTTTCTCTCTCTCTCTCATTCTTGATTGGTTCTATGTTAACCTGCAATTGGTCCTCTTTTCATCCGTCCAGATGTGAACAGGAGTCAGATATTGTTGCAACAAGGCAACAAGAAGTAGTAAAGGATGGGAAGAATTCCTTGGAGTTTGTAAGTTGGAAGTTTGCTTCTACAGCAGTTGCTTTTGTGTAATCATAACTATGATAATTTATTTTCTGATTTTGAATTCTAAATGATTAATTGTTGCTTTCAGAATTATGATGTTAAGCCCTGTAAAGATACCAGTCTTCCTCAACAAGAGAAAAGGTTTTAATTTCTGAGCCTTTTCCAATCTAACTTACTAGTTCCCAACTCAATTTCAAACCTGTCTGACTTCATTTCACTATTTTATTTATTGGTGACAGCATGCCCATTGGTGATAGTACTGCCTCCTGGGCTCCTGTGGTAGATTTGGACAAGGAAGGAATCCCTTCTTTTGAGCTCCCTGTTCCTCCATCAGATTGTTGCCCCACAAACTCTTGCCCCATTTGATGGAGGAACAGGGAGCTCAAAAGAAGGGATTCCTTCCTTGCGCAAATCTACCATAAGAGCCCAAGAGGCAATACTATCACCAATGGACATGCTGTCACCAATAAATAAAATAGTGAAATGAAGTCAGACATGTTTGGAATTTTGAGTTGGGAACTAGTAAGTTAGATTGGAAAAGGCTCAGAAATTAAAACCTTTTCTTTTGTTGAGGAAGACTGGTATCTTTACAGGGCTTAACATCAGAATTCTGAAAGTGACGATTAATCATTTAGAATTCAAAATCAGAAAATAAATTATCATAGTTATGATTACACAAAAGCAACTGCTGTAGAAGCAAACTTCCAACTTACAAACTCCAAGGAATTCTTCCAAATCCTTTACTGCTTCTTGTTGCTTTGTTGCAACAATATCTGACTCCTGTTCACATCTGGACGGATGAAAAGAGGACCAATTGCAGGTTAACATAGAACCAATCAAGAATTACAGAGAGAGAGAGAAAAAGAGAGCTTGTTTATTAACATCAAATGAAGATATCCTAAAAACTACCGGTAAACCAGCCCACCTGATACAGTTATCTGCTGATATCATTTGATCATCTCTTTGATTACTAACTTCTGCTGGTTCCTCTTCCTACCGTCAAAGTAAAACAAGAGAGGAAGCGATTCTGAGTAGAATCTTAAATAAGACGTTCGACTTAATTCACTTAATTAAGAAGTGGGAAATTGATGGACAAGATTAGAATCACCTTCTTTGTTGGGTGCTCCCTCCACGTGGGGAGGGAACCGGCCCATGATAACAAACTGCATCACAGTTTGTTACGGAGCCCATGATAACAAACTGCATCACAGTTTGTTACGGAGCTATTTAAAAAAAAAAGGGAAAACAAACCCGGAAATAAAGTAGGGGAGAGAGATCCGTATGTGGAGATACAAGAGAAGAAAAATCCCAGATTGGGGGAGAGAGCGGTGTGCGGCCTGAGAGAGATCCAGAGAAGCCCAGGCTTGGGAAAAATCCTGTGCAACCTCAGGAGGTCGATACGGACGAGTCTGAGGGCAGATTTGGGGGCACGGAAGAGCAACCACACGTTGGTGAGATCCTTCTTGTACCCACATCAACTATTATTTTAAGTTTGAAGTGTTTCCTGATTTTTGGGCAAAAAGAAATTAGGAGAAAAGTTGTAATCTTTTATTAAGATTAGTGAAGTGCTCTCGGAATTTGCCCCGTGGTTTTTTCCTTTCACATTGGAGGGGTTTTCCACGTAAATTTGGTGTTTTTGTGTGGTGTTTGTTTTATTCCGAATATTCTGTGATTATGGTAGATCGGTATATCTTTCTGTGATTGTGCACGCATAGTTTTTTCATTAAAACACGTTCCGCATATTTGTTCTGAGGGTGATTGAGGGTGTATTCCCAACATCAGTGGTATCAGAGCAAGGTTGCAAGCCCAGAACAAATTATTTGAGCGTGCCACAGATGGATTCTACCACAAATACTAGCAGGATGATTAGTCTCAATGGCAGTAATTGGTTGATTTGGAAACCAAAGATGATGGATCTCTTGTATTGCAAAGATTTAGCCAAGCCGATTGAGAAGATGGGAGAGAAGCCAGAAAAATATGATGATGAAGATTGGGCTACTATGGATAGAAAAGCAATCAGTGTCATCAGGCAATGGGTGGATGACACAGTATTCCATCATATTTCAAATGAAACCTCAGCCTATGAACTATGGAAGAAGTTAGAAGGGTTGTATGAGAGGAAAACTGCCGGAAATAAAGCATACTTAATCAGAAAGCTTGTAAATCTGAAGTACAAGCCGGGAAAATCAATTGCAGAGCACCTAAATGAGATGAAGAGCATTGTGAACCAGCTGGCCACAATGAAGATGCTTATGGAAGATGAACTTCAGGCACTCCTGTTGTTGAGTTCTCTACCTGATAGTTGGGAGACACTGGTGGTGTCATTGAGTAACTCCGCCCCTGATGGAGTTATCACCATGAGTCAGGCTACTAGCAGCTTGCTCAATGAGGAGGAAAGAAGGAAGGGAACTGGAGAGTCTCAAACACAGATAGATGTACTTGTCACAGAGGGCAGAGGGAGACAGTTTACTAGAAAAGAAAACAACAGAGGCAGAAGCAAATCCAGACCAAGGAAGGAAATCGAATGCTACCATTGTCATAAGAAAGGACACTACAAAAGTGAATGTAGACTGCTAAAGAAGAAGAACAATGAAGGCGGTAAGGCAGAAGATAAGAAAGATAGAGAGGTAGCAGCAGTTGCCTCAGGAGAAGACATCATTCTATTTACAGAATGTGTTGATCAGTGCTTAGCCACCACATCAAATCAGGTTGATTGGGTGGTGGATACTGGAGCTTCTTATCATGCCACACCCAGGAGAGAGTTCTTCACATCCTACAGGATAGGTGATCTTGGTGTGATCCGAATGGGAAACAATGGTGTTTTCAAAATATGTGGGATAGGAGAAGTAGTGGTCCAGACCCGTGAAGGCAGCAGATTGATACTCAAAGAGGTCAGACATGTTCCAGATCTCAGGATGAATCTCATCTCAGCAGGCAAGCTAGATGAAGAGGGATATGTTAGCCAGTTTGGGGGAGATCAATGGAAGTTAATCAAAGGTGTTATGGTGATTACCAAAGGACAGAGATCATGCACATTATACAAGTTGCAGTCCAGTTTGGTTAGGGGAGAGGTATGCGCAGCAGAGCATGATACTGCAGATTTGTGGCACAAGAGATTAGGCCATATTCGGAAAGAGATTGCAAACTCTCATCAGGGCAGGGGTCTTACCAGAGATACAGGACAGAGTTCTCAGTGATTGTACCCACTGTGTGGTGGGTAAGCAGCACAGGGTGACATTTCAGAGTAGCTCCAAGAAGAAGACTGGCCTTTTGGAGCAAGTGTACTCAGATGTGTGTGGACCCATGAGGGAGAAGACCTTAGGAGGAGCCTCATATTTCGTCACATTTATAGATGATGCTTCCAGAAAGGTGTGGTTTTTGTTTTAAAGTCCAAGGACCAGGTGGCAGCAGTTTTTGAGTTTTTTCACAGGCTTGTGGAGAGGAAGACAGGAAAGAAGTTGAGATGCATTCGTACAGACAATGGGGAGAGTACATAGGAGTCTTTCACCAGTACTGCAGAGCACAAGGCATCAGACATGAGCAAACAGTGCCAAAGACTCCACAGGAGAATGGAGTAGCTGAGAGAATGAACAGGACAATAGTGGAGAGAGTCAGGTGCATGCTCTCCCAGTCCAAGTTGCCCAAGAGCTTTTGGGGGGAGGCAGTCCAGACAGCATGTTATTTGATAAATAGATCTCCCTCATCAGCTCTAGATGGAGAGGTGCCAGAGAAGGTATGGACAGGCAAGAATGTCAGATATGATTATCTAAGGATTTTTGGCTGCAGGGCATTTGTGCATGTGCCTAAGGATGAGAGGACAAAGTTAGATGACAAGACAAGACAATGTATCTTTCTGGGGTTTGGTGATGAGCAGTTTGGCTATAAGCTGTGGGACCCAGTTGATAGGAAGGTAGTCTGGAGCAGAGATGTCATATTCTATGAGGATCAAACCATAGAAGACATCAAGAGGGCAGAGCATCAGTCTGAGTCAGATATGTATGGCCCAGTAGATATAGAGCCTGTCAGTCCTCCAGCAGTTCATGCAGATGAGCCAGAGAAACAGCCAGTACAGGGTGCAGATGAGCAGCAACCTACACCTATTGAGGATACATATTAGGAGATTCAGATCCCTGAGGAGGAGCTACCGACAGAGGTGAGGAGATCCACGAGAGCAAGGCAACCATCTAGTCGGTATTCAGTGCATGAATATATCATGTTGACAGATGCAGATGAGCCAGAGTCATATGAGGCGGCCCATGTCAGTGAGTAGCGGGAGCAGTGGCAGAGAGCTATGCAGGAGGAGATGGACTCTCTTTGCATAATCATACATATGACTTGGTAGCTAGGCCCAAGGGGAGAAAGGTACTCAGAAACAAGTGGGTCTACAAGGTAAAGGCAGAAGAGAAAAGCTCACAGCCTAGATATAAAGCACGACTAGTTGTGAAGGGCTTTGCACAAAAGAAGGGAGTTGATTTCGATGAGATATTTTCTCCAGTAGTGAAGATGACCTCAATCAGGACGGTGTTAGGATTGGCAGCTAGCATGAACATGGAGGTAGAGCAGTTGGATGTGAAGACAGCATTCTTGCACGGTGACTTAGAGGAAGAGGTCTATATGGAGCAGCCTGAAGGTTTCAAGGTGAAAGGCAAGGAGCACATGGTGTGCAGACTTAGAAAGAGTCTGTATGGTCTCAAGCAGGCACCCCGGCAGTGGTACAGAAAGTTTGAGGCTTTCATGGTACAGGTTGGTTATAAAAGAACAACCACAAATCATTGTGTCTTCATTAGAAGGTTCCCTGGAGGTGATTTTATCATCCTTCTCTTATATGTGGATGATATGTTGATTGTTGGGCAGGACACCAGCAAGATTGTCACACTGAAGAAGGAGTTAGGGAAAGCTTTTGATATGAAGGATATGGGGCCAGTGAAACAAATATTGGGGATGCATGTATTCAGGGATAGACAAGCATGCATGTTATGGTTGTCCCAGAAGAAATACATAGAGAAGGTGCTTCAGAGATTCAGCATGAGCAATGCCAAGTCAGTGGCATGTCCACTAGCTGGACACTTCAAGCTGAGTTCAGAGCAGAGCCCAGCCTCAGAGGAAGAGAAGCAGGAGATGAAGAGAGTCCCTTATGCCTCAGCCGTGGGTAGTCTTATGTATGCTATGGTCTGTACCCGACCAGACTTAGCATATGCAGTTGGCTTAGTAAGCAGGTTTCTAGCGAATCCAGGAAAGGAGCATTGGGCAGCAGTCAAGTGGATCATGAGGTACTTGAGAGGTACAACTAGCTTGAGTCTTTGTTATGGACAGGGAGAACCTGTGTTACAGACATATACAGATGCAGATATGGCAGGAGATGTTGACTCCAGGAAGTCCACATCCGTTACTTGGTTACATTTGCAGGAGGTGCAATTTCATGGCAGTCCAAGTTACAGAAGTGTGTTGCATTATCGTCCACAGAGGCCGAGTACATAGCAGTGACAGAAGGATGCAAGGAGATATTGTGGCTGAAGAGATTTCTTCAGGAGCTGGGTGTTAGACATGATACTTATGTGGTCTATTATGACAATCAGAGCACTATTCACCTGAGCAAGAATCCGACTTTTCACTTCAAGTCGAAGCACATTGATATGCGTTATCACTGGATCAGACAGGTCCTGGAAGAGAAGCAGTTGCTGTTGGAGAAGATCCATACATATGATAATGGGTCAGATATAATGACAAAGTCATTACCTATCAAGAAGGTTGAAGCTTGTAGAAAGAAAGCAGGCTTGGTGGATTTCCCCACGTTGTCGGGAGGGGGAGATATTGTTGGGTGCTCCCTCCACGTGGGGAGGGAACCGGCCCATGATAACAAACTGCATCACAGTTTGTTACGGAGCCATGATAACAAACTGCATCACAGTTTGTTACGGAGCTGTTTTCAAAAAAAAAGGGAAAACAAACCCAGAAATAAAGTAGGGGGAGAGAGATCCGTATGTGGAGATACAAGAGAAGAAAAATCCCAGATTGGGGGAGAGAGCGGTGTGCGGCCTGAGAGAGATCCAGAGAAGCCCAGGCTTGGGAAAAATCTGTGCAACCTCAGGAGGTCGATACGGACGAGTCTGAGGGCAGATTTGGGGGCACGGAAGAGCAACCACACGTTGGTGAGATCCTTCTTGTACCCACATCAACTATTATTTTAAGTTCGAAGTGTTTCCTGATTTTGGGCAAAAAGAAATTAGAAGAAAATTTGTAATTTTTATTAAGATTAGTGAAATGCTCTCGGAATTTTCCCCGTGGTTTTTTCCTTTCACATTGGAGGGGTTTTCCACGTAAATTTGGTATTTTTGTGTGGTGTTTGTTTTATTCGCATATTCTGTGATTATGGTAGATCGGTATATCTTTCTGTGATTGTGTGTACGCATAGTTTTTTCATTAAAACACGTTCCGCATATTTGTTCTGAGGGTGATTGAGGGTGTATTCCCAACATCTTCTTGACTTGATCTCCATTACCAAAGTCATCTTGTGACGGTTAGCTTTCACACATTCAAGACCAGGAAGAAAAACAAGGTTCAGTCTGGAAGGGAAGGGAAGGAGAATGGGTTTTGAAACAAATTAAAATTGCCACTGATCGCATCAAGACGGAAAAAGAAAATCCAATACCATTCTAATAAAGCTTCAATGGAAGAGATGAAAATCTATTCTACGGCAGGATTTAAGAAAGCTTCAGTGAAAGTTTGCTCTCAACTAGTCCCAAGTATCCGGCCTCGATTGAACAAATATGCCAAATAAATCCCCATCAATCTATCATGCTTCCATGTCTATTCCAAGACACACATACATACCACTGGGAAAACATATATATATATATATATATATATATATATATATATATCGATAAGAAATACAAATTAAATCAAGAAGAAAGGGAATAGAAAAGGAATTAGAAAGGAACAATCTCAACGCAACGAGCGATCGGCATTGGAGAAGGATGATCAAACACGATTAAAATAGCAAAACAAGCCAGCAAACGAAGAAAGAGGAGCGATAGGGGGAAAAGATGGGATTTTGAGAACAGAAAAAGATAGAGAGAGAGAGAGAGAGGACCTTAGGGAGGGTGCGCGTCGGCATGGAAGGGGTTGTGGAGTTGATGAAGGACTGGAGGTTGGAATATCCTCCTCGCAAGGTTGAGGCCATCTCCGTTTCCGCCATCACTTTTCGTTATTAATAATATCGAATCACTGTCGCTGTCGCTCCTTTCTTTCTGACATAAATATTTCCTTGGTTCGTTGATTTTTGGCTTGAACACTAAACCAATACAAAGAAACATAACTAAACCCAAAATTCCAATTCAAAGCAGAAACGGAAAAAGCAAGAAGACAGAGATATGAAGAATGGAACAACAAAATCTTAATGCCCTCCAAGCTATCTTACCATAAGGAAGACACCATGACACATAAGGAAGACACCATGACCAAAACCAAATCCCCAAACGCATCAAGAATTGAATGTTCTTTTTAACTAGGGTGAATAAAGATCTTTTTTCTCACAATCAATGGCACAAATCAAAGAAGGAAATGTTGAAGTAGAGAGAGGAATATTGAGAAACAATGGTTTTAGGAGTGAATATATATACATAAAATTGGGTATATAAAAATAGGAAACTATACTATAATTATGGTTAATTTCTAATAATGGCTAGAATTTAAAATTTAAAGAAAGCTATGATTTTCCAAGCAAACAATTATATTTAGGATGACTTTGTTATTCAAAAATACCATTTGCGACAAAGCAAAATGGATTAAAAATTTTGTATTTTACGTTATTTGATAATAAAATTAATTTTAGTCATATCAATCTAATATGTTAATATGACTATGATAAATTTAACCGTTCAAAAATGTAATAATAGAAAGATGAATTGATATGTCATGTTTCATTATAAATGTATAGGATAATATAAAAAGAAAAACTTGTCACCCACAAAAAACCTGGCATATCAATGAATTGACAGTATAAATGTTTAGAAGGTATTGGGTCATAATTATCGTTGAAGGGCTCATTTACATAAGAACTATCATGAAGGACTAGAGATTTGGATTTGCCTAAATGAATTATCATAAAATATTAACATGTTAATGGGTAAGACTTGATTCAAGACAATTCTACTATAACTCCTTCAAACGGATATAATCAATACTAAGTTAAATTCTATTAAACATCTTATTGTAGAGTATAAAGTTACCTAGAATTTCTTCTTTAAGATTTTTGTTAGCTTTAAAATTTTAAACCTATTGTGAGATTTATTTTTTCCTTTTCAAAAGGTTTAATTTTTATAACCCCAATTAATTAATACTACTTTGGATATTTACATACAAATTAAGGATGAAAATTTTAACCTATAATGTGAGAAGCCACTTTATCCTGCTCAATTAAGGAGGGGATTTCTTACCTTTTGTAGGGATGGGATGAAGACGGAGACTATTTTTGTTCCCACTAACGAAATGAGGCAAGGATAGGAATAAATATATTCTTGATCCGTTCTTAACCAGATAGCATTATATAGTATTTTTATATATTTTTATTTATAAAATTATTCTTATAACTTTTACTAAAAATTTATATATTATTAAGAAAGGGATGGACAAAGATAATGATAGGAGGATGGATTTTTACTAAAAATTTATATATATCATTTTCATGGAACAAGAATAGAGATGATTTTTTTTTTATTTACGAAGATAAAGCAGGAATCAAAATTATATACTGTTGGGCTTTTACGGGGCTCATGAGGACCTTTATTATAATAACTATTGACATTAGTACGATCATTGATCTACTACCATCCAAGAGTTCGAGAGCTTCTTTGGCTCTCAAAAATTTTCTATGTATTTTCATAAAAAATTCTATCTTTGATTCTCCATTTTCCCCTACTACCATCCAAGAGTTCGAGAGCTTCTTTCGCTCTCAAAAAATTTCTATGTATTTTCATAAAAAATTCTATCTTTGATTCTCCATTTTCCTCTTTCGCTTCTTCATTACCTGAGCAACTAAAGGTAAAAAGTTTATTTAGGCCACACCTCCTTGCTATCATACTAAAAATAGAAGATTTTAAAATGAAGAGAATTCATTGTACCTTAAAAATAATCTTATAAAATATCTATATTAAATGAAATATATATTTTTAAAATAACGTTTTTACACGTTTCATTTCTGGCAAGCCTTCAAAATTTCTTTTATTGTTTCATTTCATAAGTTTTTGTAAAAATTATTCTTTTATGCAACCATGGGTAACTTATAGCAATTCTCAAAATATTTTGTCCACAAAAAATAGATTGCTTGCCCCTTCAAGCAATTGCTTTAAGGTAGTTGGCATTTAGAATTCTATCAAATAACTCTTTTCACTCTTTTCCAACCGTGGCTCTGCTGGTGCCGTCCACCATAAATAAATTAGAGCTCTCAAAAGTCCCAAGAAATCTATAGCGAAAGTGATGGGGTGATCATCCTCGAATTATTTAATTGCAATATTCTTCCAACTGCTATTCCAAGAACAAGGAATATAAGGGAAGATGTTGGACGTACCCCAAGAGTTTGACAAAATTGGATTGACGAGCCATGCATTTGGGGACACGCAAAATAACATCACATACGTATGACGTTTCAAATAAGGCCGCTCAATTTACGGCATGGATTAGTACCAGTATTCAACCTGAGAGCATGATGATGATCGATAATAAAAACTAAATATATCTTTTATATCGAATAAAAAAGTTACATTTAAGTTTATTTATTACTAATTTTTATTAAACTTTTAGAATTACATAATTTTGATTTACTATCAAATTAATTAGATCAATATATATATTTAGAATGTTAATTCATTTTTAAACAATTATTTTTTATTTTTTGTTACTTTAATTTTTTAATTAAAGTGCAGATCCGCTTGATCAACATTCAAAATATCTTGTCTCTCTGCCCGTCGTTTGTCCGTGACTGTGCTCAACTTGTGAACCAAAATGAGCCGCATCAAATGTCTCCAATAACTACAAATATTATATAATGCATCTGTTCATGTGGCATAATAAAAAATCTATTAATTTTATGTAAATTTCTTTCAACTCATTCTCTGCAGGTAAAGACAAAACTGCCATTCACTTACTGAAGAAATTATATGGTTGCCTAACGCTATAGTCTAAACTTTGGTTTTTGAAACAAAATCTTTGCCAAGCTGAGTTCAGATACTTGACCTTAAGATCGAGAATGAAGCCATAACGAAGCACAATTTAAAGTCGAAGAATAAAATTTTCATGGCA
>UESW01000204.1:0-59458 GCA_900491605.1 Calamus simplicifolius | reverse complement strand
CTAGGTTCGAACCTAAGCCGGTAGCATAGAAATAATTTTCTATACTAATCGATGTGCCCATCTAGCAATGGAATCCGACGTCCGGATAGGTCGAAGAGTTGCCAAGCAAACTCCAAGAACCCTAAGAAACAGTTACCGTATAATTCATCCTCTTGACCACAAATGCTAAGGATGGCTTAAGAGCCTGTCAACTCTAAACAGCAAATCCATAAAGTAATTTTAATTTTAGTGATCATGTGACTTTCACATCAAGTGCCTTGGCCAAGGTCTTGCTAAATTAAAACACAAGCATTTCTCCTTTTAACGGGATAGGTCAAATTCCATCTTGATCCACAACTGACTACCACAAGTACTTGACTGCACCCAGTAACCTTTCGTAGCTGGATTAGAAATCCAGGTAGTCCGGCACCTAAGTACAATGAGTTTCTTGTAAGCCACTGGTTGTGATTTTCAGGTCTGAATGATACTTATACCTATATCTTCTCGGATTAACTCTTGACAGTAGAGTATCCAAAAATGAGTCACGTTCAGTGAAATGTACTCCTACACTTTCACCTGTATGTCATACCAGTGTCTCTACACTCCTTGGTTAAGAGGACAACCAACAAATATGATATACAATGTCCTATAATTGATAGTACTATGGCCCCGTCATAGTATATCATTTGGTCGCAAACTCTTTTAAGGACCTTTAAATATAAATCCTCCTTTATCGTGAAGGAAGATCCTAAGGGCTTCATTACTATTAGGAGTTTTAAGAAGATGTTCTTGTAATGAATAAACTGCCAAATAACTTTTATTAATATATCAATTTATATATAATTTACATCAACACAATCATCAAATGATTGGCTTTAGGATACAATTCCCAACACTAAATGCATATGAGAAGAGAAGACCTAACTTATTTATAATGCAACCTTTATAAACTCGCTCATTATAGGCCATTATTAGGGTTTAAACCCACACCAATGTCTAACCCACATCATCCAACAAGAGATACGAATAAGCTCAAATAACATAAATAATACATTAGCAGTGGGCTTATTATACATATATTATAAGATAGAATTCATTCTGCCCGCTTTGCATACCTAAAATCATCAACAATTAATGGCTGAAGCCCATAGCCTAAAAATTTTTATTGTTTTTTCACTTGTGCAACATTTATTGTAGTTACTCAAGTATTTTGAAAACATTTGTTTCTTTAAAAATGATATACGAGTTGATTAGATATTTTTTTAATGTAGTCATAAATTTGAAAAAGATTAATTCATGCAGCTTGAAGGAAAAAAAAAAAAAAAGGAAAAAAAGGATTGGATAGCCTGAAAGCTACCAACTCCAAAGAAATCATTATGTCATTATTGATATAAGATTAATTCATGATTCTAGAAGGTAATAACCTCAACTAACGTAATCATGATTGAGAAGCATTGTAAGAAAATAGCATACAATGTTCAATCTCAAAAGTGTTATTTTTCATTGTTAATCATTCCATTGATTTCTCTTCAAACAACAAATTAACTTCAATAAGAAATCCGTATATCTGACGAACATTGGGTAACGCAGATCGAATTGGTGGTGGAAAAGAAAACGGCAAGCACTTTTATTCCAGCAGCGAATATGAAGCAACAGTAACAATAACAATCGCAACAAACAAAGGAATAACCAACTTATTTTGGTAGTCAGTGGTTTATGAAAACTTGACCACTAAAACAAATAAAATTTAATGGAGAAGAAGAGCTGGGGAAGTAGCTTAATTAGTTTCCAAATTTGGACTTTATTTGATTGACAAGCTGCTGATCAACCTGGAAAGCCTTGGCCAGCACCTCGCTCGGTATCGCAGGATTCGATCCAAACAAACTGAGAGGAGCAACCACGACACCTGGCAACTGGCTGTTGAATGCCGTGACAGCGAGCGCAGTCTCCTTGCCCATGTTGTACTGGAAGTGAATGAGCCCCCTGGGAATCACAAAGTTCTCACCTGCATTCACGATTTTAGAGTAGAATGCATTGCTGGTGCTGATGAATCCCACCAGGAGTTGACCCTTAATAACAAGCCCAAGCTCTGTGGCACGGGGGTGGGAGTGAGGGGGGTTGACGCCTCCAGGTGCGAAGTCGACTCGGTTCATGGAGAGCCCCAGCGTGTTGAGGCCTGGAAAGCTGAGGACATCTGCAGCGGTCACGTTCGAGCCGAAGATGCTACTTGGACTACCTCCTTTGGAAAGTACGCTGGAGAAGAAGTCATCGGAGACGACGCTGGAGGCCGGTTTGCAAGGGAATCCATTGACGGCTACGTTAGCTTGGGGGTCGGCGACGCAGAAGTCCTGGAGGGGATCGGGATCGGAGCGGCATGGGGAAAGGGTGAAGAGGGTTAGACAAAGAAAGAGGAAAGGCCTTGCCATGGAATATTGTGTCTTCATGGTTGATGGGAGATTTGGCGATGCTAGAGGATGAGCTTCAGAGACCTTGATGTTTGTGTTATATATAGAGATTTGGCGCTCTGTTATATTGTCTTGTACGTTTGGTTGTTTGAAGGTTTCAACACCTTTTTCATTTGACAAACGCGTCTGGTTGGCTGCGCGTGAGGAAATTAAATATAATGTATCAAAAGATTAGACGGGGTAGGTTTAAATGATTTTCTTATGTTGACTAGGAAATGGTCTGAACAGATTGAACTTTCCTTGAAGAGTTTCTCATCGGCCATGGAGTTTGGAATTTTTTTATTTGGATTAAACCCTTTATTTTTTTTGTGTACATATACATATTCACAATACCTGCACCAAATATCACAAATGATTTGATCCTACATTTAAAGGAACTGTTGCTGCTAATATCCGTCCTCCGAATCGGACGCGAAGGGGCTTCGAGACGGGCTTCCTCTGGGCGGACCTGCAAGACAGTCCTCACGCGAGAAGGCGTTGGGGTGGCCCTCTGCGGAAGACCCTCCGACGCTCAAGTCAGTGGAGATCAACAGTCGACAGAAATGAGGAGAAGGCTCTCACCGGAGAGTTTCCTCCAAGGGCTCCGAGCGGAGCGGCAATGGCGGAAGCAAAGCCAGAGAGAGGGAAAGAGAGAGTTTGTGTGAGGAAGTGTGCAAGGGGAGACCGCCCCCCTCAGGGGGTCTGGAGCTGCGGTATTTATAGAGGATCACCTGGTTGTTAGGGGGCGTCGTGGGTCTGAAGGCTGTTGAGATTCGAATCCAGTCTGTTATAAGACCGGTAGGATTCGTATCCGGTTAGTTAGAGGATCGATGGCTGGGAGAGCTTGTTAATGTCTCGGGATTTGGTGGGAGCATAGGCCCCAGGGCCCTAGGCTACTTTCAGATATGATTCCTGTTTTGAATCTTAAGGATTTAAGCTTTCCGCGCCGAATTTCGCAGAGGGGTTGATATCGCTCGGACTGGGCCGAGCTATAGGGATAGCTTGGCGGGCGAGGCCAAGAAGCGAGATAGCTCGACTAGGGCCAAGAAACAAGATAGGCCAGCTGGGGGAGCCGGAAGGCGATAGGCGATAGCTCGGCTGGGGCCAAGAAACAAGATAGGTCGGCTGGAGGAGCCGGAGGGCGATAGTCGATAGCTCGGCTGGGGCCGAGAAACGAGGTAGGTCGGTTGGAGGAGCTGGAAGGCGATAGATGATAGCTCGGCTGGGGGGCTGGAAGGCGATAGACGATAGCTCGGCTGGGCCGAGAAACAAGATAGGTCGCTGGAGGAGCCGAAGGCGAAGATAGCTCGCTGGGGTCGAGAAACAAGATAGGTCGGCTGGAGGAGCCGGAAGGGATAGATGATAGCTCGGCTGGGGCCAAAGATGAGTCCGCACCTCGAGAATCCCTGGCTGGTGAGGGGCTAGGGCGTTCCGATCTACCGAGGCTGACTTGTCCCTGGCGAATGTCTCACAGCGAGTAGAAATCGGGGCTAACCTTAGCCGCGTACACGATTATTGATGCGTAACGATTTTACCCCTCAACAAATGCCCCCCACTCCCTAGTTCGAAGCGTAGGTTTGAGCATAGGGAGTATAAGTCCAGGTGGCACGATTTGAACGGGGGGATCCGGATTGGACAGTCCGCGCAATGATGCCCTATTTAATGCCGCACGGCCGCCGTGCCTTCGTGGGTAAGGCTCCTTTGGGGCGATGGTTGGGGACCGCCACGTAGTGGATCCCGATTTTTATGGCTTATCGAGGCGGTTCTGGACGCCTCGGGCACCTTATCTTCCCTTGAGTGTTTTCCTTCGAGGGGAAGCAAAGCTGAAATAGCGTCGTTTCTTTGCAACGCTCCTTCGTTCCCCTTTTGGAGAATTTCGTTCTCTATTTCCTCTGTAATTTCGAACCCCGACGACGTAGTTTTGGAGATTGCCACCGAGGATTTGGAAAAATTCGCCAGAAGTATGGCATTCCCCCGGATGTTGTTCTACGATTGCCGGAACCCGAGCACAGGGTTTCGCAAGATTTGGAGCACGAGTTTTTCTTTACGAAGATAGTTTGAAGGCGGGCCTCCAGTTTCCTCTCATCCCCTGGTAAAGGAGATCATGACGTTTTACAACATCTGCCCGACGATGGTGGCTCCCAACAGCTGGCGGAGCATCTTCGGATTTATTTCGATATGCAACCAGATCCAGGTTACAGCTACTCTTTCCCTTTTTCGTGCCTGTTACCACCTGATACCCGGGAGGAAATCGAAGTGGCCTTATATCGGACCTCGGAGGTCCTTCAAGAAGATTGTGGACAAACCGTCATCCATAAAGGGATGGAAGAACCGATTCATCATCGCTGAAGGGAACATTGGTTCCGACTTTCCCGGGGATGGGAAACTTTGTTCGGTTGTGGAAACACATCTGATTCTATCTGAGCAGGAGGAAAAATTTGAAGTCCTCCGCAATGGCAAGGTGTTCTCGGCCAACGACTTACTGTCGGAGGAGGCTCTTTTCGTGCCGGGCTTAGCCCTCTCGATCCGCATGGTAGGCCCTCCTTCTCTTTTCTACTGGTTTTATTTGAGCGAACGTATCTCGGTCTCATCGTTTGCTCTTCGCTTCCGCAGCCAAGAGGTCTGAATTATCAGGCCGCATAAAGAAAAAGATGGGCAAGCGCCCAGGGGAGAGTAGTGGCGGGGAGAAAAGTAAACCCGAGAAGAAGGTTCGTCTTTCCAAAGGTACTCGCCGATGCTGGAGCAGTCCCGGCGGAAGCATCGAAAGCAAGGGAGGATTCAGAGAGGACTGCGAGATCCCCTGTCTCAAGTTTTTCCCGACCACGAGCAACTTGTGGCTTATTCGCGCCGCTTGGTTGGCTTTAGCTCGGATTTGAGGGAACATCTTGGTTGAGGCCAAGGCATAGGGATAGCTCGACGAAGGGGCCGAGATATAACACAGCTCGGTAAAAAGGGGCTGAGAGACGATCTAGCTTGCTTAGGATGAGTGGCGCAATGGCTCGGCCGGGGGTGAGAGAAGAAATAACTCGGCTAGGGCCGAGGGACGAAATGGCTCGGCTAGGGCCGAGGGACGAAATGGCTCGGCTAGGGCCAAGGGATGAAATAGCTCGGCTAGGGCCGAGAAATATGGTAGGTCGACTGGACAGGACCAGGAATCACAGAAGCATCCTGGCCAGGACCGAGGTAGTCCGTCCTATCAAGGGCGAAATCGTGGATGCGCCTTCGACAAAAAAGGAAGTTTGGTTCCGTGAGGGGGGGGGGGTTTGCTGAATTCCCCGCTTCCTATGAGCGGCCACTGAAGCGACAACGCGTGGCAGGCTTTATGTGAGTGTTATTGGAGCCGCGGTTCGGCGACTAGGGCTCTCGCCTGGAGCGGTTTAAATACCAATAGGTGGTAGGCCATCGTTAACCATTTCTCCGCCGATCTTCGTTGGTCTATCCAAGCTTGTGATAGCAGGATGGCTTCCAAGGATGGAGGGAGGTCGGCCGGAGCACCAGTCGATGGTGTCAACGCTCGTTGGGGGACCTGGAGGGGTCACACCAAGGCGGTCATCGATGGGGAAGTCCTGGCCTCATTGTTTGCAAGTCGTGAGCGACTCCAACAGGCGACCGAGCAATACATGATTGCCTCTACTAGGGAGATCATACCTCCGCGCGGTCAATGATCGGTTAGAAAAACGTGTGGCATCCCTCCAGCAACAGGTGTGCGACCCGACAGTGGAGCGAGGGGAAGGCTCAGCAGCTCCGGGAGAGGATGATAAGCCCCTATGAGGGCTGATGTATTTTCTTTCTTTTCGTTTCCCCTTTATGATGAATGGAAAGAACAATTTATGTAGCTTTTGTGTTTGCCGCTGTTTTGAGATGCTTGCTTTCATCGTGCAAGTCTTATAAGCATCCATCCCTTGAGGGTTTTTAGCCATCCTTGCCCAGATCGGGGCGCGGGATAACATTCAGTTATGTTGGACTAAAATAGATATTTCGGTTTGTTTCGAAGTATAGAAACAGCTTTGGCCTTAGAGGGGAGCATAGGGCGGTGCCTAGGTCCGTGCCTAGGTCCCACAGGCAGCTGGGCCGGAGCAGGATATTAAGAGGTCATTATCGAGGAGTACATGGCCTCCGCGCCATTTATTACCCTGTCAGTGCCTTGTCTTTTCCAAGGCAAGTCGACTTTCTTTTCGCCGAAGTAGATAATACGGTAGCCAGCAAAAAGTTGCCTCATGTTTTCCAGGGGCTTTTATTAGGTCGATCTTTTCCAATGCAGGTTGTTCTGGCGTATGACGCAAGCACTCATTCGCCATTGGAGGATGTCGTTTTCACTGGACGATCTCCCAGGTCTGCTCGTATCCGCAAGATCGCGGGCATTTTCTGCATTTAAAACTCGTGATCCGGGATAGAGAAAATCTTTTGGCGTGCGTCATGGTTCGGGCGACGCGCTTGGTGCGCAACGAGGGGCGTTGTTTTCATCCGGGAGGCCACGTGGTGGTGTGGGTTAGGTGTTTTGAATCTCGGGGCTTTCTTCTCTGATAGCCGCTCCCGGTTCACCTTCGCCTATAAGAAGGGGAAAGAGGGGCCGTGTTGGGCCATCCCCGAGTTTTCTTCCCTGTGAATTGTGAAGGTTTTCACGATGCCTGTCTCTCTGGGGCTTAGAGTGGGAGGACCGAGCTTACCTTTTGCAAGTCGTCATCCTCGGACAGTTGGGGGATGAAGGAGCCGCTGGAGAGTGGCTCATCCTCAGGGGATGAGTTTCGGAGATCATATGGAGAGCGCACAGGAGGGCCGCAGAGATCATACGGAGAGCGCACATATGCGCTTCCTGTGTCCTTTGTGGCTTGCTATGGGGGGTGCGGGGTAGAAAGTGCATCGAGACCCCATAGCACGCACGGAGCCTTCTCCGGTCTAAATTCTCGTTCCTTCTCTGAGGGGAATCCTTGCCATGGGAAGGAGAAGCTGGGAGCGGGGCTGATGGTCCCCTAGTGCTCCCAATCGGGCAGCGGCCTGCAGCCCAGCATCCCACCTGAGGGGAGCTAGTTAGTTTGCCCGGTTCCTCAGAATCAGCATCCACGGGTCATGCCTCCTTTTGGATCTCTTAGTTCATCCGAGGGACCATGGAAGGTCGGCCTTGCCATTTATCAGGGCGAGCTGGCTGGTTCGTTTGTCTGATTTCTTGGGCCAGACGCCGAAATGTCATTATTAACCGAAGCTGGCTTGGAGTAGTTCCCAAACTATGCACTCGTTTTTATTTTCTATGCTTTGGTGCACTTGTAACTCCTCTCAGGAGGTTGTAATCTTTATTGATGAGGAAATAAAGAAAATTTTCATTTTCATTCCCTCTTCCTTTTGCATCTGCTTCTTTTTTCGCGTTGTTAATCTCATATCATGTCTTGCCATATCACGTTTTGGCAGTGCTCTTGCTGCTTTGCTTTTGCTAAGGCTAATATTCAGTCCTTAGCAGAGGAAAAATATGTCCATGATTGAGTCGGAGAGTGGACCTGGGCGGTCCAACGGGCTCACGATGTAAGCATGATCTTGTCCGTAGAACGAAGCAGGTATGCAGACATCGCTCGGTCCGGCTGGGGCTTCTAAGCTTCCCGAATCCGGAGGGGCGTTTTGAAGGCCACTTGATTCGGCTGGGGCTTGTGAGCTGCCCGAATCCAAACTATGTCTTGGAGACCGTTTGGACCGGCTGCAACATGCTATTTCGACTCGTAGCTCGGCCCAGCCGAGGCACGGAGATTCGATGCAGATAGCTCGTCGTTGCCGAGAATGATGACATTATGTTTGGTTCTTGTGGTGAATATAGATTCTGATGTAAACGAGCGACGCATGGGGGCGTTTGGAGTTATGACTCGGTCGCCCTCGGGCGAGGCGAGTTAATGTTGATTGCTGGCGTGCTTTATTTTTTTTCACCTTTTCGAGGATGCCCAATTCGAGGGAGTCTGGCAGATTTTCAAGAACATTTATTTCACAAGGTCGGCAAACTGGGGGGAGCCTGGTCCCTAGAGAAGGAGGGGAATTTCCGAGTGTGCCGCCGATGCTTATCGATCCTCCTCGGGAGGGGGTGCGACTCTTCGCTTCCCACAGGCGCCAGCCGAAGCGACGATGCATGGCAAATTCCTCGGGTCGGGATTAATGACTCGACTAATTGAAATACTTGCCAGGGCGATATAAATATGGACGAGAGGGATGCCAGTGTTTGTCATCCTCTCAGTTAGTCTTTTGATAGCTCTGAGAGCAGGTATGGCCTCCCATGGTGAAGGGCAATCGACTGAAGAGAGCGGTGGCAGCAAGGCCGCAGGGACTCCCGGGGGAGTCGCTTTTCTTGACCGCGATGGGATGGCCTTAGCGTCAGCTTTAGCGGGCCATGAGCAGTTCCAAAAGACGGTCAAGGAATTTCTTACCGTCTCGACGAGAGAGGCCGAGGCTCTTCGCCGGTCATTGACCGGCAGGAGTGAGTAATAGCATCCCTCCATCAGCAAGTCGCCGAGCTGACTCGGCATAGGGAGGACCTAGCAGCTCCTGGTGGAGACAGTAAGCCTCTGTGAAGGCTATTCTTACCTTTTCTTTTTCTCCTTGTCTTTTTCTTTATAATGAACAGAAAGGGAGGTTCTTTTTGGCAACTTTTGTTTTTGCTGCCGTCCCCAAATATGTTTATCCTCGTCAAATAGTGCCTTGCATTTTGGGGACCGATTAAATCGGCCAGGGCTTGTGAGCGGCCCGAATCCGAACGTAGTTCAGGAGAACTCTTAGGTCGGCTGGGGCTCGAGACGTACGTTTTGGCTTTGAGTCGAGGCTTCAATGGTAGAAAAAAACTCCTTGGCTTTGGCCGAGATTCTTAATAGTAGAATATACTCCTCGACTCTGGCCAAGGTTTATGCACTCCGGTCTTGGCTGGGGCTTTAGAGATCTTTTCTCGGCCCAGCCGAGGTTTGGAGATTCGTTGCTCGGCTCAGCCGAGGTTCGGAGATTTATTGCTTGGCCCAGCCGAGGTTCGAGATTTGTTGCTCGGCCTAGCCGAGGTTCGGAGATTTGTTGCTCGGCCCAGCCGAGGTTCGAGATTTGTTGCTCGGCCCAGCCAAGGTTCGGATATTTGTTGCTCAAATAGATAACTCGGTTGCGCCAAGGATTGGTAAGCAGCATCTGTTTCCTTTTAGATTTTTGGTGATATAATCATGGTAATCATATCAATAATTATGAAAGCAATATGCTGACAAAAATAAGAAGGTGGGCCTGTAGAAGGCGTACCCTACTAATGATACTTACGGAGGTTGTCCGAGTTCCATGTCCGAGGGATGGATCTCCCGCTTAGATCTTGTAGTTTGTAGGTGCCAAGTCTGACAACTTCCATTACTTGGTAGGGGCCTTCCAGTTCGGAGGTAGCTTTCCTTGCTCTGCGGTTTGGAGACAGATGTTTTCCGGAGAACTAGGTTGCCAGGTGAGAAAGCTTTCCCTTTGACCCTGGAGGCGTGGTACGGCCACTCTTTGCTGGTAGGTAGCTATTATGATCCATGCTTTTTCTCTGGTCTCCTCTACCAGGTCGAGGTTGGTACGGAGCTGCTCGTCACTGGCTTCCTCCGAGTAGCTTTTCACCCGTAGGGAAGGGAGTCCTATCTCCATGGGGATGACTGCCTCTGTGCCGAAGGCCATTCAAATGGGGTCTCGCCCGTGGGCACTCTCGGGGTGGTGCGGTAGGCCCATAGGACATGGTGCAACTTGTCTGCCCATCTGCCTTGGGCTCTAGAGAGCCGAGCTTTGATCCCTTGAAGCAAGGTTCGGTTAGTTACCTTGGCTGCTCCGTTAGCTTGCGGATGCCCGACCGAGGTAAGGTGGTGATGGATCCATGCTCCTCGCAGAACTGACGGAACTTCGGATTGTCGAACTATTTGTCGTTGTCAGTAATGATGGTGTGTGGGAGGCCGAAGCGGCAGATGATGGATCTCCACATGAAGTCCTTAGCCGAGACTCAATTATCTGAGCAACTGCTTCCGCCTCGACCCATTTGGTGAAGTAGTCGATGGCAACGAATAAAAACTTTCGTTGTCCCGTGGCAAGTGAAAACGGGCCGAGAATGTCCATTCCCCACTTGGCAAAGGGCCAAGCGAAGGAAACGGGGACCAGGCTGGCGGAGGAGAGCCTTTGAATACTGGAGTGTCTTGGCATGGGTCATAAGTTCGGACGAGGTCGTCAGCATCCTTTTGCATGGTGGGCCAATAGTAACCTTAACGCAGCACCTTGTGGCATAAAGACCGGCTCCCCAAATGGTTGCCGCAAATTCCTTCGTGTACCTCCCGAAGGGCATAATCAGCTTCAGATGGGCGAAGGCATCTGAGCAATCATAGAGAAGGACCGCTTGTAGAGCTGGTCATCAATCAGCACATAGTGGGTGGCTTGCAGATTTAGCTTTCTAACTTCTCTTCGATTGGCCGGGAGCGATCCTTCTTTAAGATACTTCAGGATGGGGTCAACCATGATGGTTCGGCCTCAACTTGCATCACTCGGTCAGCTTCCGCAATACTGGGCCTCTCCAAAATCTCCAGATAAAATTTTCGCTCGGCGTCCATTGATTCCGCAGTTGCCAGTCGAGATAATAGGTCGGCACGGACATTTTTGGATCTCAGAATCTGAATGATTTCAAATTCAGGAAAATGGGAGAGTAGGATTCGAACCTCTTGGAGATATCGAACCATATTCGACTCCCGAGCCTCAAACTCGCCCCGTACGTGACCAGCCACCAGCTGAGAGTCGGTGAAGGCATTCAGCTTCTCCACCTTAAGGTCGTGGGCGATTTGGAGCCTGGCAAGCAGAGCTTCATATTCGGCCTCGTTATTGGAGGCTGGGAAGGAGAAGCGGATGCCATATTCGAAAGTTGACCCCTCCGGGCTGGTGAGGATTAGGCCGGCACCAGAGCAATGGGCATTGGACGACCCGTCGACATGGAGGAGCCACCGGGCGTCAGATTTTGGATGCTCGGGGGAGTTGGGAGTGGAGCCATCCTCCGGGATAGTGCATTCGAGCAGGAAATCAGCTAGCACCTGAGCTTTGATGGCCGGACGAGGTTGAAACCGAATGTCGTGTTCACTTAGCTCAACGGCCCATTTGGTCATCCTTCCCGATGTCTCCGGACGATGGACTACCGCCTTGATGGGCTGATCGGTCAGGACTGTCACATAATTCTTGGAAGTATGGCCGCAACTTTCGGAACGAGGTTATCAAAGCCAACACCATCTTCTCAATCGGGTATACCTCGTTTTCGTCTCGGAGCAGTTTGCTGACATAATAAATTGGCTTCTGGGTCTTATTTTTTCTCTGACCAACACCGAGCCAATGGCACCTTCCTAAACCGCCAGATACAGGAATAATGTTTCTCCAGGATTCGGACTGCTGAGGAGAGGGGGATTGCCGAGGTACTTTTAGAGGTCTTCGAATGATTTCTGACACTCGGAAGACCATTGAAAATTCTTAGCCGACCGAAGAGTTTTGAAGAAAGGGAGGCATCTTTCGGCAGACGAGCTACGAAGCGATTGAGGGCTGCTATTCTTCCAGTCAGGCGCTAGACTTCTTTGATAGATGCTGGGGGTGCCATCTGCTGAAGAGCCTGGATCTTCTGGGGTTAGCTTCGATACCCCGTTGGAAACCATAAAGCCGAGGAACTTCCCAGAATTAACGCCGAAGGCACACTTAGTTGGGTTGAGCTTCATCCGATATTTACGAGCATTGCGAAGCTTTCCGAGAGATCCTCGATGTGCTGTGACGCTTCTTTGCTCTTGACCAGCATGTTGTCGACATATACCTCCATGATCCGGCCGATTTGCTCTTTGAAAACTTTGTTGACCAGCCTTTGGTAGGTGGCACCCGCATTTTTAAGATCGAAGGGCATAACACAGTAACAGTAAGTACCTCGGTCGGTTATGAAGGCGGTCTTCTCTTCATCTTCGGAGGCCATCCGGATCTGGTTGTAGCCCAAGTAGGCGTCCATGAATGTCAGCATCTGATGACCCGAGGTGGCATCTACAAGTTGGTCAATTCAGGGGAGAGGAAAACTGTCCTTCGGGCACGCTTTGTTGAGATCGGTGAAGTCGATGCAAATCCGCCACTTGTCGTTCGACTTCTTTACCATGACAACATTCGACAGCCAACTTGGGTAATTCACCTCCCGAATGAAGTTCGCCTTGACAAGCTTATCAACCTCCTCTTCGATAGCTTTCTGTCATTCCGGGGCAAAGCTCATTTTCTTCTGTTTGATGGGATGGTACATCTCGTCCACGTTGAGGCGATGGACGAGAACATCAGGGCTGATTCCTGGCATGTTGGAGGCGGACCAGGCGAAGATATCGGCGTTGCTTCGGAGAAAGTCGACCAGTTCTCCCCGGGACTCACCTTTCAGTAGTGACCCGATCTTTATAGTTTGGTCGGGCCGGGCTTCGTCCAGCGGTACTTCTTCCAGTTCTTTGGCTGGTTCTCCTCGTTGCTCGGCGAAGTCCTCCCGAGCATCCAGCCCATCAACCTCAGGCATCCTAGACTGAAGGCTAGTGACAAAACACTGCCGAGCCATAGTTTGGCTTCCTTGGACAACACCGACTCCCCGCCCGGTGGGGAACTTCATAGATAGGTGCAGAATGGAGATGATGGCTCTGAGGGACATCAGGCCGGGCCTCCCAAATATCGCATTGTAGGACGACCGAAGCTTGGTCACCAGAAAGTCTGTGTGAATAGTGGCCACAAGGGGCCATATTCCTGCCCGAACCGTCAAAGTTACAACCCCTTCTGGGACGATAACGTCGCCGGTGAACCCCATCAAGGTGGAGTCCACAGCTCGGAGATTTTTCACGTGCAATTTCATCTTGGCGAACACATTGAGGTACAGAACATTTACGGAGCTTCCACTATCAACAAGAATCCGACTTACATCATAGTTATTTAAATTTAGAGATATAACTAACACATCGTCATGCAGAATTGTATCCCCCGGAGATCATCGTCGGAGAAGGAGAGCTCACCCATTCGTGTTTTCTTCGGCACCGAACCTTCTTCATCATTCTTGAAGTTCGATGAACTACCGGCTTCTTCGATCACATTGATATGGCCGATCACAGGTAGATTTGGAGGAGGAGGAGGCTGCTAAAGTTCGGGCTGGCGATCACCCCTTTGTCCTGGCTCGGGCGCCCTCCTGAATTGGTTCAGTCGGCCCCACTGGATTAGCCTCTCAATTTCGTTCTTCAACTGCCAGCATTCCTCGGTATCGTGCCATGCTCCCGGTGATAGCGCAGTACTTGGTGGGGTGTCTCTAGGTTGGGTTCCCTCGGAGAGGAGCTGGTCGGGGAAGCTGGCGCTCTATCTCCTTGAGGATTTGCACCCTAGGAACAGTGAGCAGGGTGTATCAGTCGAACCTCCTAGGCAGGCTCCGGGAGCGATTCCTTGGCGGCGGCGGGAGAGCTCTTTGGTGATGAGGTGGGCTTGGCTGGCGAGTAGGTCGATGCCTGTCCGAGCCCTTGGATTATTTCTTTTTTGCCAGCTCGGCATGGGCAGCCCTCCGTGATTCTTTGACTCTGGCATATTTGTCTGCCAGGGCCATCATATCAGAGAGGTTCGGGGGGTAACTGACCTCCATTGCCAGGTAGAAGTCGCTCTCCTTCGAAACTCCACCCGCTAGGGTGGACATAGCCACCTCATGATTAAGGTGGTCCACCTCCAGCATGGCCTTATTGAAGTGGCCAAGGTAATTCCTCAAGGACTCCCCCTCTCTCTGCTTAACTTCAGAGAGGGAGTCGGATCTTCGTCGTTGACGGCGGCTGCTGACGAACTGACCGATAAAAAGACGACTCAGCTCGTTGAACGAATCAATGGAACCCGGTTTCAGAGCATTGAACTAGGTTCAAGCGGACCCTCTAAGAGTGGAGGGAAAGGCGGCACAGGATCGCATCTGATGCCCCGTGGAACATCATGATCGACCAAAAACTACTGAGGTGATCATCGGGATCGGAGGAGCCATGGTAGGTCTCGATGGCGGATAGCTTAACATGGGAGGGAATCACTTCCTCCATGATCCCCTTGGAGAAGGGGATACCCTGCTCCGCCTTAGGCTAAGGCGGTGAGCCTGCTTGGCGGCATCCAGCTCCTGACGCATCTTCCGAAGCTGCCGGCGGATCTCCTCTTCAGACATAAGAGGAGGGGCCGGGCGCGGAGAGCACGGAGATGGCATCGAATTATGGCGGGAGGACTCCGGAGAAAGGGACCGGGCCGCCCGCCGAGATCTGGAAAGATCCCTGTCACAGCCCCCTTGCGGGACTGCTTTAGCCTCTTTGAGTCGGTGTGGGGGGGTCCGCGGCTTCATGCGGACCAGAAGAAGAGGTGGCCGGAGAAAAAGGGGCTGCGGCCTCCTCAGAGAGGTGTGGAGCAGGGGCAGCTGCAAGGCGCTCCTGAACCAGATGAGTCAGGGCTTGGACCTGCTGGACCAGTGTGGAGAACTGGTCCTGGGTCACTGGGACAGCCGGTGGCGACGGAGTCTCAGCTGGTGGCGGCGGCGGTGCCATGCTATTCATCGGATCAGGTCTTTGGGAGGCGACTTGGTCCTGGGCTTCAGAAGTTGCTCTTCTCCGATTAGCCATTAGAGAGGTTCTCTTTCGGATCGAGATCCTTGTCTATTTCTTCAAGTTTTAATGGGACTTGAGGCCCTTCCTCTAGCACCAATCTGTTGCTGCTGAAATCCATCCTCTGAATCGGGCATGAAGGGGCTTCGAGACGGGCTTCCTCCTGGGTGGACCTGCAAGACAGTCCTCATGCGAGAAGGCGTTGGGGTGGCCCTCTGCGGAAGACCCTCTGACGCTCTAGTCAGTGGAGATCAACAGTCGATAGAAATGAGGAGAAGGCTCTCGTCGGATAGTTTCCTCTAAGGGCTCCGAGCGGAGCGGCAATGGCGAAAGCAAAGGCAGAGAGAGGAGAGAGAGAGTGAGCAAGTGCACAAGGGAAGACCGCCCCCCTCAGGGGGTCTGGAGCTGTGATATTTATAGAGGATCACCTGGTTGTTAGGGGGCATCGTGGGTCTGAAGACTGTTGAGATTCGAATCCAGTCTGTTATAAGACCGGTAGGATTCGTATCTGGTTAGTTAGAGGATCGATGGCTGGGAGAGCTTGTTAATGTCTCGGGATTTGGTGGGAGCATAGGCCCCAGGGCCCTAGGCCACTTTCAGATATGATTCCTGTTTTGAATCTTAAGGATTTAAGCTTTCCCGTGCTGTATTCCGCAGAGGGGGTTGATATCGCTTGGACTGGGCCGAGCTATAGGGACAGCTTGGCGGGCGAGTCCAAGAAGTGAGATAGCTTGACTAGGGCCGGAAACAAGATAGGCCGGCTGGGGGAGCCGAAAGGCGATAGGCGATAGCTCGGTTGGAGCCGAGAAATAAGATAGCTCGGCTGGAGGAGCCGGAGGGCGATAGTCGATAGCTCGGCTGGGGCCGAGAAATGAGATAGGTCGGCTGGAGGAGCTGGAAGGCGATAGACGATAACTTGGCTGGGGGAGCTGGAAGGCGATAGACGATAGCTCGGTTGGGGCCGAGAAATAAAATACGTCAGCTGGAGGAGCCGGAAGGCAATAGACGATAGCTCGGCTGGGGCCGAAAAACAAGATAGGTCAGCTGGAGGAGCCGGAAGGCGATAGACGATAGCTCGTCTGGGGCCGAGAAACAAGATAGGTCGGCTGGAGGAGCCGGAAGGTGATAGACGATAGCTCGGCTGGGGCCAAAAGATGAGGTTCGCACCTCAGAATCCCTGGCTCGGTGAGGGGCTAGGGCGTTCCGATCTACTGAGGCTGACTTGACCCTGGCGAATGTCTCACAGCGAGCAGAAATCGGGGCTAACCTTAGCCGCGTACACGATTATTGACGCGTAACGATTTTGCCCCTCAACAGGAACCAATTAGTTTTTGCTGAATAACCAGTATTCTATAGATTCTGTGCATTTTTGACATATAATAAATGCAACATATATACTATACGTATATCTCTCCCTCTCTTATATATAGATATATATAGATATGCATCCAAGTGAGTATCTATGTTTCATGATAATTACATGCATATGGTACATTCTTTCATATTTATAAGATGATGTTTGACTATTCTATTTTCGGTTTTAAGTTTGTATGTGTGTACATGGATGCATGTACAAATAATATGTCCGCATGAATGTACGTGACTTGTGCTGCGATAAAATGGACTCAGCTTCTTTAGTTCTTTTTCGAGGAAACACTACAAGGGAAAAAAAATATTGCGATGCCTAAATGCGTCGCTAAACATGGTATTGCAATGCAATAGCGACGCAATGACGGCGTCGCTCAGATGTTCATCGCAATCTCAATTTATCGCAATTGCATCGCAGAACAGCGACTCTCTGCAACGCAACATTACGTCGCAATATTGCGATGCATCCAAATCATCGCTAAATTTAAAACTAATTTTTAATATTTAAAATTATTATTAAATATTATGACGCATTCAATTGCGTCGCAATATTACGACGCATTTAGTTGTGTCGTAATATTTAATAATAATATTTTAGATATAATAGCGACGCAATTTGAGTCGCTAATGCATCGCTAATAAAATTTTTTAAATTATTGTGACACCAGGTCATTGCGTCGCAATATTTAATAATAATATTTTAGATATAATAGCGACGCAATTTGAGTCGCTAATGCGTCGCTAATAAATTTTTTTTTAAATTATTATGATGCCCGGTCATTGCGTCGCAATATTTAATAAAAATATTTTAAAATATTAGCGATGCAATTTTAGTCGCTAATGCGTCGCTAATTAATTTTTTTAAAAAAATAAAATATTAAAAATTAAAATGGTTAATACAATTTTGTTACATTTAAATATTGATCGAAACATTCTTCACTCATATTGATCCAAACAATAATCATTCAATTTTTAAAAATAATTAATATATTAAAATTTTGAAGTTTTCATGTACAACATATAAAAAGGAAAAAAAAATACATCAAGAATTTGAGCGATCACGTGGAGGCTGGAAACCCTGAGATAAGCGGCTAACCATATCCTGCGAATGATACATCTGATCTCGCACGTCTGTAAGCTCCAGATCTCGGCCTCGCATATGCTGCTCGAACTCGTGCTCGACCTCCTACCGAACCTCCTGACGAAGGTCCTGCCAAACCTCCTCCGCAATAGATCTTCGACTGTCGTCTAAACACTCGGCAGGAATATCACCAGAAAATCGCGAGCTGGAGGCCTGATGGGAAAAATATGAAGAAGCTCTAGTGCCCAGACCATAGACCCTGCGGTCTTGCAACTGGGCACCAACAGCCTCCAAAAACACACGCCGACTCTCCTCTGCTGAGAGTTCGACGGGCGTCTCCCCATCAGTGGAGTCGACCTGCGAGCGAAGCTCCTCGACTCGTGTCTTTGAATTATAAAATCAATAATAAATGAGTTAATAAATTTCTTGAAATAAAATTTTAGAAATTAAACAGATACTGTATAAAGCTAATTTCTTACCGCAACCTCCCATGATCGCGTGTTGACCCAGGAACCGTCCCTCCTGGTGTGTGTCGCCCTGAATAGACGAAACTCACCAGGATCTCTGCCCTCCTGCTCAGACTATAACAATAAAAAAATTGATATTGATACAAATTTTGTAAATAACTAAATTAGTAATTAAATCATTTATATTTTCTTACCATACGGCGTCTGTGCTCCTGAATCAAAATGGAGCCCGAAGTATGGCGGGAGAGACCCGTGCCAGGACCATCCTTCTCGGATCGGCGGTTCGTGCTGGCTGATGCGGACCTCCTACGCCAGCCATCGAACTACCAGGCCTGCTGCCACTCGTGCCAAATACCCTTTGGCACATGCGCAGAATGCTGACCCAATGACCTCCAACGATGAAGCATGTCGGAGTATCGGCATCCCATAAGAGCCTCCCATGCTGCCCTAATGGCATCATGGCTGGCAGGGTCCCACGTAAACTTTTTCTACAATAAAATAAACAGTTAGTTTCAGAATTTATTAAGATTAAGAAATTTTATATCAGTGATAAATTGTATTTAATAAGTTTATCTGAAACTCAGAAAAATAAAACTCCCTCATGGCTGGAGATACGTGGCGCCAATCATAGCCACTGGGATGTACACGCCTCTGAAATACGGCGCTAATGTGGCTGGATACATGATGCTGCTCAATAAATCTGTTAAAAAAATGCATGTTTATAAGTAATTGACTTAAAAACATAAATATATATTTTTAATTAGTATATACTTACAGCCCATGAGCATCAAGTCGAAGTATGATGCGGCCGATGGTGGAAGAACTCTCGGAGGTATGTGCCGATCGGCTGGATGGTAATACCAATGCAGGTTCACCGCCGACTGCTGGAGAGATCGAAGGCTATGCGATGTGTGGAGATCTGAACTCTCCATCTTCAAAGCTCATGTGATCTGATGCAGCAGGGCTACGTCCCTGCTCACTCCGTATGTTGTCGGTAGATCTACCTCTGCCCATCATATTGAAAATACTAAAGATTTATGCAATTAAATTACGATTAATAATTGACTATGTAAAAATTTAACACTTATAAAATAAAGTTGAATTTAAAAAAACCTCTATGTTTAATTGGTGTCATTTGTTTCGTGAAATATTGGTTCAACATCTGATGCCGTATCGGACTGCGATTCAGTTTCATTATCATCGGAAGGAAACCGAACATTTGCATCTGCAATTTCTTGGACATCACCATTTGGATCTCTAAGTGATGTTTCAGGAGCCCTTGTGTCATCCTCAATTGCATGCATTTCCATCTCATCCTCTTAAAATGTAGGGCACTCGGTTGATTGACTTGATGAACTCTCCTCTAATAAGATTGTTGAACGTGGGACAATTTTAGAAACAGCCCACCAATCTCGCTTATCGTTGCGCAAACTTAGATATCCGCAGTAAAACACTTGCTGAGCTTGGGATGCAAGGATGAATGGGTCATATTTCTGCAATCTTCGTCGATGGTTCACTTCAACCAAATTGTAGTCGTTATGAACCCTTTTGCCCACAGGAACTGTCGGATCGAACCAATCGCAATGAAACAATACGGTTCGTTTCATAGGCCAACCGAGATATTCAACTTCAACCACCTCTACTAACTTTTCGTAATAATCCTGCATATTTGCTCCAACACTTTCTCCTTTAACACACACGCCCCAGTTCTGCGTGCCTCTTGAAGCTGCTAATCGTTCAATCTGAAATTTGTACCCATTAACAAAATAGCCATTAGATGTTGTTACGGTCTTCAATGGCCATTGCGATAGACATTTAATGAAAATATTGTCGGTTGGGGACCATGGACCGTTTATCTATAAATTAATAAGCTAATCACAACCAATTCGAAAAATTAAAGCCATTATTGAAATTGATTGAGTGATACTACTTACAAATTCATAAAACCAGTAAGCGAACTCCATTTCTAACTTCTGTCCAATTGCAAATTGACTAATGTCGGGACTCATCTATCGTTGTCTATCACAATACATCCTTATGGGATGATAAGGATTAAAACTGATGTTAGCAATTAAATATTGTGGTATATTGTAATTTAAATTAGAAGTTCCAATTAAGCATTGAAGTATACACTTACTCAATATATGGATCGACTTCTCTACAGTTCTTTAGGATATAATAATGTGCTGCATTATACTCCATATCGCTAAGATTTCTTGACTTCTGCCTCCCAAATGAACGACCGATACCTTTAAAAATTGATATTCTACCGTCATTAGGTTCTCCTTCGTAAATAACTACAAATGCACAAATATTATTGCATAAACAGCTATAAAGAAATGAAAAGCTATGACTGCAATTTTAAAATTAGCTAATCTAAAGACTTATGGTTAATGAGCTAAATTAGTTGACCTAAATAGCTAAGCTAATTCAGCTCGACCTATCTAAAGAGTTTTGATTGATGATCTAAAGAGATAAGGTTGATGGTCTAAAATCAGCTTACTTGAGAAGTTAAAACTGATAAGCTAAATTAATTGACCTAAATAGCTACGATTTATGAGTTTAATCAGTTGATTTAAAGAGTCATGATTGATGAGCTAAATCAGTCTATCCAAAGAGCTACGACTAATGACATAAATTAATTAATTTATAACTAATCTAATAAAAAATTAGATTAGTAGTCACATTTTTTTAAAAATTAAGTTGCTCATGTTTTAAAAATATATTTATATTTTTAATATTTGCCATCAAATTATTTAAAAATATTTTTAAAAACAATAAAATATGATATAATCTAATTTTTTTGTGTTAATTTTTTTTTCAAGAGTGTTAATTTTTTTTAATTGAAGGGGCCGGGGGGTGGGGAAAACCCCCCTAGCAATTACTTTTAAAAAAAAAAATTAAGTTGCCCATGTTTTAAAAATATTTATATTTTTTAATATTTGTCATCAAATTATTTAAAAATATTTTTAATATTTGTCATCAAATTATTTGAAAATATTTTTAATATTTGTCATCAAATTATTTGAAAATATTTTTAAAAATAATAAATATAATAGAATCTAAATTTTTTATGTTAATTTTTTTTTCATTAGTGTTAAATTTTTTTTTTTGAAGGGGCCGGGGGTGGGGAAAACCCCCCTAACTGTTACTATTAAAAAAAAATTAAGTTGCCCATGTTTTAAAATATATTTATATTTTCTTATATTTGTCATCAAATTATTTGAAAATATTTTAAAAATAATAAAATATGATAGAATCTATTTTTTTTGTTAATTTTTTTATGAGTGTTAATTTTTTTTAAAATTAAAGGGGCCGAGGGTAGGGAAAAGCCCCCTAGCTGTTAATTTTATTTTATATTTTTTTTTTGGCATGGCCATCGTGGCCAGGCCACGGCCGGCCACAGCAGCGGCCGTGGCCCGAGAAGATGACGGGAGGGGGGGTGGGGAAAATCGGTCACAATATTTTCCCGGTCGGCGACGACCGATCTTGGACCGTCGCGATCGATCCGTTTGGCGTTGCAATATTTTTATTTCATAATTCTTTTTAATATTTTTATAAAATTTATTTTTTTAAAAAAATATTGCGATGCAATACTTACGTCGCTAAATAAAAAATTATTTTATTAATTTACTTTTTATTGCATCGCTATAGCGTCGCTATTTAACATAATTAATTTTTTAAAAAATATTGCGACGCACAGGGTTGCGTCGTAATTTTTTAATTTGATAATTATATTATATAAAAATTAATTTTATTTAAATAATTGTGACGCACTGATTTGCATCGCAATATTTTTTCTTATAATTATATTTTATAAAAATTTATTTTATTTAAAATAATGCGTCGCTATTTAATGTCATTAAATTTTTTAAAAACATTGCGACGAACTGAGTTGCGTCACAATTATTTTTTTTATATTTATACTTTATTAAAATTAATTTTATTTAAAATAATTGCGACGCAATTAATGCGTCGCTAAATTAAAAATAATTTTTCTAATTTTCTAGTTTATTGCATCTCTAATGAGTCGCTATTTCAAATAATTAATTTTTTTTTAAAACATTGCGACGCACAAGTTGCATCACAATATTTTTTTCTTATATTTATTTTTATAAATTAATTTTACTTAAAATATTTGCGACACAAGTAGTGCATCGCTAAATAAAAATAATTTTCTGAATTTCTGGTTTATTGCTTCGCTAATGCATTGCTATTTAACATAATTAATTTTTTTAAAAACATTGCGATGCATAGGGTTGCATCGCAATTTTTTTTTTATATTTATATTTATAAAAATTAGTTTTATTTAAAATAATTGTGACGCAGTTAGTGCATCGCTAAATTAAAAATAATTATTCTAATTTTTTGGTTTATTGCGTCGCTAATGGGTCGCTATTTAACATATTTAATTTCTTTAAAAATATTGTGACGCACTGAGTTGTGTCGCAATATTTTTTTCTCATATTTATATTTTATAAAAATTAATTTTATTTAAATTATTTGCGATGCAATTGGTGCGTCGCTAAATTAAAAATAATATTTCTAATTTTTTGATTTATTATGTCGCTAATGCATCGCTATTTAACATAATTTTTTTTAAAAAACATTGCGATGCATTGAGTTGCATCGCAATATTTTTTTTTCATATTTATATTTTATAAAAAATTAATTTAAAAATATTGCGATGCATTATTTGCATCGCTAAATAAATTTTTTTTTTTTGATTTTCTGGTTTATTGAGTCGCTAATTGCGTCGCAATATTTTATTGTCGGAGGCGTCGCAAAGTGGTCGCAATTTAGCGACGCATCATTGCGTCGCTAAATTTGCATTGCTATTTCAGTATTTTCTTGTAGTAAAAATTTCAGCCTAGGCCTGTTGCATCATGCGTGTTAATGCATATTAAATATTTTTCACCCAAAGAAGGGATATATTAAAATATTGTTAAGCATGCTACAGCATTGTTCTTGGACTTTTGTTTCTTCCCCTCACGAGGCGTACTATAGAAGGAAACGATGGCTCTTCTCTAGCCACTTGTATTGTATCGCAAACAAATTCAGCAATTCATATTAGATTTCTTTCAAGCATGTTATCTTTTTCGATCTGTGGATTAAGTCATTGCGTGTTCTTGTTGTAGAGTTGATTAAGTATGCGCGCACCTCCTTGATCATGGCA
The DNA here is from genome assembly GCA_900491605.1 of Calamus simplicifolius. Taxonomy (NCBI): domain Eukaryota; kingdom Viridiplantae; phylum Streptophyta; class Magnoliopsida; order Arecales; family Arecaceae; genus Calamus; species Calamus simplicifolius. Next base: position 36,359 of record UESW01000204.1, on the reverse strand, counting down.
ATAAACTGGATTTTCAATGCTTCACAACTCTATCCTCCAGGGTCTGATCCCATGCCTTTTATCTGATTACGGCTGGCCATCCATCGTGACGTAGAGCATTGAATCGGCCACTTCAGTTGTATTTAGATTCTTATTTTGACTTTGTCAAGAGGAGCATCATACTTAAATAAATTGCATACTTTTCTTGTTTACTGAAAAGGTATATGTGCTTCCGTGGTCAGTTCTAGGCCTATAATGGTAAAATGAAGTGCAATATTTTAGATTTTATTTATTTATTTATTTTTTTTTGGGGGGGGGGGGGGGGGGGGGGGGGAGGGAGGATTTTAGATTTTATTAGACGGAAAATTTGTGAACTTAAATTTGGTCTGAACTCCTGTGTTCCTTGCGACATGTACGACGTCGTTTGACTGTTTGGAAGTTTGGTGCAAGGATTCTTAAATGTTAATTATGTGGTATTCAGCAACCGTAGGTATTTCATAGTACTCCAAATCATGAAATGCCAAGTCTATATGTTATACTTAAAAAAAAAAAAGTGTTCACAAGAAATCTGCTAACTCGAAGGAAAAATAGGGCCCTAAATTAAATTAATTCACTATTATGGATGCTATATGTCACTAAGGTTGCAAATGGATCAAATTGATAGATAACCTAATTTGGTCCTACTTCATATTAGAGGCCCATGGTTGAATCAAATTTAAAAATTAAATTCAATCTAATTTTAGATCAGATTCAAACTTTTATTTTTAGCATTATCTAACCTGAATCATTATTTATTCTAATCCATAAACCTTAACTATATTCATCTTATTTTTTTATTTTAAGTATTTTTATAAATTTATTAAATGAACTCTAATTTAAACAAGTTTTCTTTTATCTCCTCCCATATTTCTACAATTATATCTAAATATTTATATTTTAATATTTATTTTGATGAATTCTTATTTATAATGTTTTTATGTATATAAATAAATATTTTTAATATCAAAATCTATAAATATAATGAAAAGCTATGCAGGGGGGGGGGGTGGGACACACACACAGATACATAATATATATATATAGGGGGGTGGGACACACACACAGATACATATATATATATATATATATATATATAGAGAGAGAGAGAGAGAGAGAGAGAGAGAGAGAGAGAGAGAGCTAAGAGAGGTAGAGAGAGAGGGAGAGATTGAGCTGCTAAATGGTGGGGTTTTGAGCTCACTACAGGATCCTTAGATTTGCCGATTTGTGGCATCTAAACAAAGAGAGAGAGAAGAAGAAGCAGCGCAACAGCTTAATTCTTCTCTGACTTGAGGGACCAAGCAAGAGTGGGAGAGGGAGAGGAAGAGAGATAATCACAGAGAGGAACAGTCGGCAGCTATGATCTAATGGCACAAGCAGGATGATGATGATGGCCAATCGATGGCTAGAAGAAGATAGAGAGAGAAAGGAAGGTGGAGGGGCTTAGGTTCATTCCAACACAGAGGGCATGCTTGATTAGTAAAGCTACTCCTTCTGCTTAACCACAGCTATAGTGATGCGACGCAATGCTAGGGAGGAGGATGAGGTCGGAGAGAGCCGAGCGATGTTGAGGCGATCAAAGAGAGAGAGGAAGAGAGAGAAACACAAAAGGAGAGTCAGAGGAAGAGAGATAGAGGGCTGGGATGCTCAGGTGGAGGGGATGGTGGGTTTAGATGGAGGGTTCCACCCCTCCTTGCCTGATCATGCCAGGCAATCACCGTCGAAGCCTAAAAGGCTTATCAACCTACTAGTAGTCCAAGGGCTGATGGTGATGATGGAGTTAGCTCCCTAGCATTTCAACAATGTCTTTGCTGGCTGGCACTGCAGAGCGGCACCAAAATAGGAAGCCCTTGTTCGCACGAATTAATTAATCTTATCTCATTTATCTCATTCTTCATAATTAATAATATGGCCACATTGTTCCTTATAACAAACTACGATGAAGTAATACGCAATGAGCAACCCAATAAGGGCATATCCCTGTTTGGCGAGATCCCTTGTGTTAGACTTCAAATGGTTGTAAGAAAATTAGCTAAACAATTTGGCTAGCTGCATGCTTAAAATTTGAAGCATGGCTGATTGCAATGGTCATAGCATTCCACTGCTTATTAACTAAAAATTTTGAATTTGGCTGATTATAAATTTGGAAATGGTTGTCACAGCCCTCACATAACTTTCTTTATCCTTCTATTTTACAAAGTAACGATAGCTGGTTTCCCTTTGCAGTCATGTGATAGTATATTACCCAAACTCCATTATGTTCTTTTTCAAGCAAACTCCATTATATTCTTGAGATGAAGAGGCTTTCATCAAGAAGAGAGGATCAAAAATTTATAACATGCAAGAAATCAATACCTAGTCACAAATCCCATCAGAGTATATTAAATTCATATAGCCACATATTGTTTAATAACAAATATGAGAAATTATTTTAAGGCTACGAGCCAACTAAGTAACAAGTGCTTGATCTGTATTTAATGATAATTGTAGGCATGGTGCATTCCACCATGTTTATAGGAAGATGCCTATTCTATTTCCAGTTTTAAGGATGTTTATGTGTGCATGCATGCACATGCACGTAATATGTCAGCATACGCATGTACATATTATGGGCGCAAGGCCTAGGCGGCCGCGTGGCCCAGTTGGGCGCAAGACCCGGACCATCCAGGCTGACGGCCAGCCTGGCAAGCACGCGATCCGGACCGTCCAGGCTGACGGCCAGCCTAGCAGGCACGGCCAGGCTAGCATGGCCAGCATGGCATGGCCGTTGGGCAGGCCCGCCCAGCACGCCCGAAAGAGAGGCCATCGTATTTTTTAGAGAGGATTTGAGACAGTGGTTTGAGCTGAGATCTTGGCCTTTGATTGTCCCATCTAATGGCCAAGATAGAGTCCTATTTGGAGGGGACTTTGGGGTGGTGTTTAGGTGGCATATTTTACTCAGTTTTGACCAAGAGTCCATCGTATTTGGGAGATGGGTTTTGGATAAGTGTTATACAAACAGCTGGACTCCTTGGGGCAGTTCCATAAGGCGGTTGGGGAGTTCTTATTTAAAGGAGGGTGGACCCAAGGCTTAGGCATCGATCATTCAGCTTGAAAAATCCAAGAAGATCAGATCCTTTGGAGATCAAGGCATCCGAGAGGAGCTCGGTTGTGGCGGCCTGATCAGCGAAGATTGAGGTGCGCAAAGGTCTAAGTCAGGCAGACTTAGGCATTGATGGGACATGATCGAGACGCACAGGCGGTGCGCACGCAGGTGCGGGGCATCCAAGTCAGTTGTTGTCAAGTGAGGTTAGGGTGGGCACTTTGTGTGATCTTTGTTAAGGACAGAGAAGAGAGTCTTTGTAGCCTTTGGGCAACCTTATTATTTCTAAATTAATTAGCGAAGAGTTTTTTGGTTGAAAAGGCTATACTTCCCGTATTGTTGTTTTTGTCGGGGATATATCTTTGGGGGTTTTATTTTATTATTGTGGGTTCTAGGCTGGTTAGGAGAGGGTTCTTCTAACGCAATCATCGGTAGACGCAAGGACCTAGTGGCCATAGGGAGCGCTTGCACATGCCGATCAAAAGCCCGGTGACAATTGGTATCAGAGCCCGGTTGAAGCAAGTTCTAAAAGCACAGATGGCAAGAACAGTTGGAGACCGTGTGATCCATTTGGAGGAGATTGTGGGAGATCAAGGAGAAGGATCAACCATGGATTTGATAGCTGTATGCGCGAAGTTGGGCATGCAGTTGACTGAGTTGCGGACTTTGCATAATCAGCTAATGGAGGCGCACGAGGGGCTAATTCGTGACCTCAAGCATCAAAATCTGCAACAACAGCGATCGGATCTAGCCATGGAGGAGAGATTGGAGCTTCGAATCCATGCTTTGGAGGAGGAGTTGATCCAACAAGAGTAGGAGGCGCGGAGTCCAGTCAACATGGTCGACACTCCGGCAAAGGAAGCTAAGGTCCGGGAGCCTAAGGCCTTCGGCGGAGTCAGGAGTGCGACGAAGGTCGAGAACTTCATATGGGATATGGAGACTTACTTTCTTGAAGCGAAGATCCCAGTAGACAATTAGGTGGATCGGGCCTCGACGTGTTTGAAGGGCAATGCCAAGCTCTGGTGGAGGACCAGGACGACCGTGCAGGGCTTCGCAGGATTGAGATTTGGAAGATCTTCAAGAGGGAGCTGAAAGGTCAGTTCCTGCCGAGCAATGCGAGATGGCTTGCTCGAGAGAATCTACGGAAGCTGCGGCAGATAGGGAGCATCCAGGAGTACATGGTGCAGTTCAACATGCTACTTTTGGAGGTATCCAATATGTCAGAGGAGGATAAGCTTTTTAACTTCCTCGTAGGCCTACAAGGGTGGGCACAGGCCGAGCTTCGTAGGAAGAAGGTGGGGGATATTTCTTCAGCCTTCGTAGTAGCAGAAGCGCTGGTGAACTTTCGTAGCAGTACGACTTCGAGTAGCGATGGCCAAGGCAAGGGCAAGCGCAAGAGTGCATCATCACCGCGGGGTTGAGTAGGCAAGAAGGAGGGCGTGCCAGCACATGCAGCAGCAAAACAAAAGGGACAGGCAATATTTGCTGGATGCTTCATAGGGTGTGCGTGGCAGGTGGTCGCGTTGAAACTTGCGAGAATTTTGGTCAGAAGGGCCAAGATGTGCAGCGACGAGGTGTGCCAGGAGGGTGCACGATGCAATGATATGGAGCTTTGGTATGACTTGATGACCCGGTCAGCCTAGGCGGAGGATGCATGCGCGCGCGGCCTAGCCTGGTGCGTAAGCATGCGGCCCCACTAGGCGCAAGGTCTAGGCAGCCGTGCGACCCAGCTGGGTCGCGCTGGGTAGCACGACCCAGCTGGGCGTGGGACCCAGACTGTCCAGGCTGATGACTAGCCTCGCAAGCGCGGCCAGCCTGGCATGGCCGTTTGGCAGGCCCGCCTAATATGCCCAAAAGAGAGTCCATCGTATTTTCTTATAGGGGATTTGGGACGATGGTTTGAGCTGAGATCTTGGCCTTTGATTGTCCCATCTAACAGCCAAGATAGAGTCCTATTTGGAGGGGACTTTGGGGCAGTGCTTAGGTGGCATGTTTTACTTGATTTTGACCAAGAGTCCATCATATTTGGAGGATGGGTTTTGGATAAGAGTTATCCAAATAGTTGGACTCTTTGGGGCAGTGGCATAAGGCAGTTGGAGAGTTCTTATTTAAAGTAGGGCTGACCAAAGCTTAGGCATTGATCATTCAACCGAAAAAATCCAAGAAGATCCGATCCTTTAGAGATCAAGGCATCCAAGAGGAGCTCGGGTGTGGCGGCCTGATCAGCGGAGATTGAGGTGCGTAAGGATATAAGTCAGGTGGACTTAGGCATTGGTGGAACATGACCGAGACGTGACCGAAACGCATAGGCGGTGCGCACATGGGTGCAGGGCATCCAGGTCAGTTCTTGTCAAGTGAGGTTGGGACGAGCACTTTGTGTGATCTTTGTTAAGGATAGAGAGGAGAGTCCTTCTAGCCTTTGGGAAACCTCGTTATTTTTGAATTACTTAGTGAAGAGTTATTTGATTGGAAAGGCTGTACTTCCCGTATATTGTGTGTTTGTCAGAAACTTGTCTTTGGGGATTTTATTTTATTATTGTAGGGTATAGGCTGGTTAGGAGAGGGATCTTTTAACGTCATTACCAGTAGACACAAGGACCTAGTGGCCATAGGAAGCGCTTGCACGTGCCGATCGAAAGCTCGGTGACATACGTCACTTGCGCCGCCGTAAAATCAACTTGGCTCCTTTTAGTCTTCCATGAGAAAATTTCAACCAAGGGTTGTTGCATTATCTTTCTTAATTATATTAAAATGTTCTCTACCAAAAAAATAAAAATAAAAAAGGTATATATTAAAACATTAAGTAGAATGAGATATTGAAATTGAATTTCTTGTTTCTCTCCCTCACCAGACACATGACATTCACCTTCCAATTGCAAAAAATATGGGCTAACTGGTATGACTAGTTATAAACCGGTAAAGCAAGGGGATAAGAATATATATATATATTCTTATAAACCCGAATGGCTATCCTCTTGCTATCCTTGTATCCCTCCCCCTTCCCTTCTCTCTTTTTTCTTCTCCCTTTCCCTCTCATTTCCTTCCTTCTAGTAGCCAAATCTGTAAAATAGGGGTAGCATGGGACAACCCTTGCTTCCAACGAAAACCCCAACCTACCATTTCCATTCTCTCTCTTTCTTTCTCTCTCTTTCTTATTCTCAATCTTGTTGGGTTTACTTTGGAGCTTTGTTGTAGCTCTTAAATTCGTCTGCAAGCCTTCAAGAATCTAATTAGGGTAAGATTAAGCAAGCAAGATCTCTTTCCTTCTCTCTCACTTTTATCAGCATTTTAATGGCGTAAGATATTAAGTAGGGTTGGAAACTATATTGAACTACTTAACAAACTTAAGGGATCCCATTAAAATTTTTAAACAAAAGAGATGATAAGTGAGACTAGCCTTAAACTAAGAGGTTATTTTGGTAATTTGTTTATCTTTTAATTATGGTGAAGTGTTGAACCATGCACATTGCCTAAATCTAATGTTAGGTAATTGGTCAAAAGGGACTTCATAGATGGAATCCGTTTTAAAGAGAAAATTATGGTCCTAATAGGTAGTGCACTTGATAGGAAGAATATGAATGCAGATAAAAAGAGAAGAGAAGACCTAACTTATTTATAATGCAACCTTAATAAGCTCTCTCATTATAGGCCATTATTAGGGTTTAAACCCACACCAATGGCTAACCGAGCTACTTCATTCAACAGTAGGCTCATTATACATATATTCTAAGATAGAATTCATTCTTCCAGCTTTGCATACCTAAAATCATCAACAATTAATGGTAGTAGCCCATAAATTTTAATGTTTTTTTACTTGTGCAACATAAATTATAGTTATTCAAGCATTTTGAAAACATTTGTTTCTTTAAAAATGATACACAAGTTGATAAATAATTTTTTTAATGTAGTAATAAATTTGAAAAAGATTTGATTACTTGAAACAACAGCTTGAAGAAAAAAAAAGAGGATTGGATTGCCTGAAAGCTACGTACTAACTCCAAAGCAATCATTATGTCATTATTGATATCAGATTAATTCATGATTCTAGAAGGTAATAACCTCAACTAACGTAATCATGATTGAGAAGCATTGTAAGAAAATAGCATTCAATGTTCAATCTCAAAAGTGTTATTCTCATTGTTAATCCTTTCCCTTGATTTCTCTTCAAACAACAAACTTCAATAAGAAAAGAAAGCGGCAAGCACTTTATTCCAATATCGAAGATGTAGCAACAGTAACAACAACAATCGCAATAAACAAAGGAATAACAAACTTATTTGGTAGTCAGAGGTTTACGAAAACTTGACCACTAAAACAAATAAAATTTAATGGAGAAGAGGAGCTGGGGAAGTAGCTTAATTAGTTTCCAAATTTGGACTTAATTTATTGACAAGCTGCTGATCAACCTGGAAAGCCTTGGCCAGCACCTCGCTCGGTATCGCAGGATTCGATCCAAACAAACTGAGCGGAGCAACCACGACACTGGTAACTGGCTGTTGAATGCCGTGACAGCGAGCGCAGTCTCCTTGCCCATGTTGTACTGGAAGTGAATGAGCCCCCTGGGAATCACAAAGTTCTCACCTGCATTCACGATTTTAGAGTAGAATGCATTGCTGGTGCTGATGAATCCCACCAGGAGTTGACCCTTGATAACAAGCCCAAGCTCTGTGGCACGGGGGTGGGAGTGAGGGGGGTTGACGCTCCAGGAGCGAAGTCGACTCGGTTCATGGAGAGTCCCAGCGTGTTGAGGCCTGGAAAGCTGAGGACATCTGCAGCGGCCACGTTCGAGCCGAAGATGCTGCTTGGACTACCTCCTTGGAAAGTACGCTGGAGAAGAAGTCATCGGAGACGACGCTGGAGGTGTTGGAAGAGGAGAAGATTTTTTTTGGGCAAATATCTGGATTCTTTTTATTTTTTCATGCTGAAACGTCAAGGGATACATGGCCTTTTATAATTAAAATGACTCTTGGTCTTCCACAATACTTAATTCAGAATAACAACTTCCTATGCAATTAAATAACAGCAATTTCCTATGCAATTAAATAACAGCAATTTCCTATGCAGTAATTAAATAATAACAACTTCCTATGCAGTAATTTCCAATAATCAAGTTTAGTTTCCAACACCCCCCTTTAAACTTGATTTTCATGACTCCAAGCATGCTTCTCAACTTCTTGAACTCTTCTTCCTTGAAGGCTTTTGTGAAGATATCAGCTACCTGATCTTTTGTTAAAATGTGAAGAAGTTGTACTTCTTGATTTTTGATACAATCTCGAATGAAGTGAAATCTTGTATCAATATGCTTACTTCGATCATGGAAAACTGGATTTTTTGCAAGTTGTATAGCAGATTTATTATCAACAAAAATGTTGGTTGGCTCTTCATGTGAAATCTTCATTTCTTGTAGTAGTCTTTGAAGCCAAAGTGCATGACAAACACAATTTGCTGCAGCAACATACTCTGCTTCACATGATGAAAGTGTAACAATTTGTTGTTTCTTTGAAGACCATGTAAATGCTCCACTTCCAATATAAAAGGCAAATCCACTAGTACTTTTTCTATCATCAATATCTCCTGCCCAATTGCTATCACAAAAACCAACTAATTTTATTGGATTAGTAGATGAATAGAAAATACCATGATCTTGCGTACCTTTGATATATCGAAGGATTCTTTTTGCAACAATTAAATGATCCATTCTTGGCTTATCCATGTAACGACTTATAACTCCAACACTATAAGCAATATCCGGCCTTGTATTTGTAAGATATCTTAAGCTTCCAACCAAACTTTTATAATATGTTGGATTGACAAGATCTCCTTCTCCATCTTTACTTAATTTAGTATTGTATTCAATTGGAGTGGTGCTTGAATTGCAATTCTTCATCTTGAATTTCTTCAAAATTTCCTTTGCATATTTGCTTTGTGAAATAAATATGCCTTCATCTGATTGATTTACTTCAATACCCAGAAAATAAGACATTAAGCCAAAATCTGTCATTTCAAATTCTTTGATCATTGAAGTCTTGAAAACTTCAATCATAGCAAGATTATTTCCTATGAATATCAAATCATCCACATATAGACAAACAAATAGAACATCACCAACATGATTAGACTTCATATAAAGAGAATGTTCAAGAGGGCATTTTTGAAAACCATTTTCAGCAAAATACTTATCAATCCTTGTATTCCAAGCTCGTGGAGCCTGTTTCAATCCATAAAGAGCTCGTTTGAGTTTGTAGACTTTGTCTTCTTGTCCTTTTTGAATGAAACCCAAAGGTTGTTCTACATAGACTTCTTCATTCAAATATCCATTCAAAAAAGCTGATTTCACATCCATTTGAAAAATTTTCCATTTCATTTGTGCTGCTAAGGAAATGAGAAGGCGTACCATTTCCATTCGAGCAACAGGAGAGAAAACTTCATCATAGTCAATGCCATATTGTTGTTTATAGCCTTTTACTACCAAGCGGGCTTTGTGTTTTTCTATTTCTCCACTTGCATTTGTTTTTGTTTTATACACCCATTTGACTCCAATGGCTTGATGACCTTGGGGAAGATTTGTGAGTTCCCAAGTGTCATTTTTCTCTATTGATGAAATTTCTTCATGCATGGCATGTCTCCATTTTTCTTCTTTATTTGCTTCATAAAACTCAATTGGATCATAACCTGCAAAAAGACAAAACATAGTATAATCATTAGCATCAAGACGCCTTGTGACGTCAAGCAATTCTTGCACACTCCGAGTTTTTTGTGCTCTATTTGAGGATGAGCCACTGGAACTTTCTTGTGGAGATGAATGTCTTGGACTTTGTTGTGGAGTTGATGAAATTTCTTCTTGATGTTGTGACTCTTCTTCTTCATTATTTTCTTGCATTTCATTGTTATCTTGCCAGCTCCACATTTGCTTTTCATCAAATTCAACATCTCTTGAAAAAATCACTCTTTGTAATAGGATTATACAACTTATAGCCACTTGAATTTTAGCATATCCTAAAAGAATACACTTTTCTCCTTTGTCATCAAGTTTGATCCTTTTCTCATCAGGCACTTTGACATAAGCAACACTTCCAAAAATGCGAAGATGATCAACTTAGGCTTGTATGAACTCCATGCTTGCTCAGGTGTCATATTGTGAAGCCTTTTTGATGAAATCTGTTCAACAAATAAACTGCATAAGCAACTGCTTCTCCCCAAAATTCTTTAGGCATATTTTTATCTTTCAACATACATCGAACCATATTTAAAATAGTTCGATTTTTTCTTTCTGAAACTCCATTTTGCTGAGGTGAATAAGGCATAGTAACCTGATGAAAAATTCCTTGTGCTTTGAAAAATTTTGAAAACTCTTTGGATAAATACTCACCACCACGATCCGATCTCAAAGCTTTAATTTGAAAACCACTTTGTTTTTCAACAAGCAACTTAAATTCCTTAGATTTCTGAAACACTTCACTCTTTTTTTTAATAAATAAACCCATGTCTTTCCAGAATAATCATCAGTGAAGGAAAGATAATATTCATTACCTCCCATAGTTGTTGGTTTGATTGGGCCACAAACATCTGAATGTATCAATTCCAATGTTTTGTTGCTCTTCTTGATCTTCCTGAAATGAAGGTTCTCCTTTGTTGCTTTCCAACTATGCAAGTTTCACATTTTTCCTTAGACATTTTCAGCCAAGGCATTCCTGTCACCATATTCTTGCTAGACAAAAATTTTAATCCATCAAAGTTTAAATGTCCATATCTAAGATGCCATAGAGTAGAGTCATCAAGACTTTGTGTTAACATACAAGAGGAGCCATCAACATGCAAACTTAGCTCAAACATTCTATTTTTTGACATAGGAACATGTGCAATAAGAGTATTATTGTTGTCTCTGATAGAAAGACCCAATTCTTTCATGTGAATGTCATAGCCTTTTTCAAGCAATTGGCCCAAACTAAGAATGCTATTTTTAATGTCTGGAACATAATAGACATCTGAAATAAAATTTTGAGTGTCATTTTGAAGCTTGATAAGGATTTTACCTTTCCTTCAACTGGCCTTTTAGAGAAGTCTCCAAAAGTCACTGAGCCTTTGAAGCTTTCATCCATCTTAAAAAACTATGTCCTTTATCCCACACATATGATTGCTAGCACCTGTGTCTAGATACCAAGTACTTCTTTTGATAGCACCAGTAATGTTATTGTAGGCCAAAAGTAGAGTTACTTCTTCTTCTTGTTCTTTTGTAAAATGAATTTTCTCATCAACATAATTAACATTATCTTTGTACCAACAATCTTTAGCATAGTGCCCATATTTTTTGCAAATAAAACATTGTAGTGCTTGTTGTCCATACCTTCCTCTTCCTCTAGGATTAAAAAATCTTCCTCTACCACGACCTCGGGCATGGTGGTCTCTTATGTCTCCTTGACTTCTTTGAGGTTGATCTTGATGAAATCTTCCACCTCTTCCTCTTCTTCCACGGCCTCGACCATGGAAACTTGTTTGACCTTTAAGATCACCTTTTTCTTGTAGTGTAAGATTTGTTTGAAGTACTTGCTCGATGGGTTTCTCCTCCATCCTTTTAGACAGCTTTTGCTCATGTGCTTGTAAAGAGCCCATGAGTTGCTCTATAGTCATCTCTTCTAATTCCTTTGATTCTTCAATGGCTACAACAATGAAGTCAAATTTTGCATCTAAAGAGCGCAAAATTTTCTCCATGATTCGAACATTAGTAATTTCTTCACTATTTCTTTTCAATTGATTGACTATAGACATCAATCTTGAAAAATAATTAGAAATTGACTCCCCAGTTACCATTTTGAAAGATTCAAATTCAGACCTCAAAGATTGTAGCCGAATCTTTTTCACCTTTTCTGCTCTTTATGTGCCTTATGCAATAAGTCCCATGCCTCCTTTGATGTTGCAGCTCCAGCGATAATCTCGAATGTGCCTTCATCTACACTATGGTATAATGTGTAGAGAGCCTTCTTGTCTTTCTTTTTTGACTTCTTATGTTGCTTTCTTTGCTCTTGTGTGAGCATTGCTTCACCTTCGGTCGGCTCCATGTAGCCATCTTCTACAAGATCCCAAACATCAAGGGATCCAAGCAAAGCCTTCATTTGGATACTCCAGTTGTCATAGTTGTCTTTGGTGAGTTTGGGTATTTGGGATTGAACAAAGTTCATGGAGGCCATGGATCTTTTGTGGCTCTGATACCAAATTTGTTAGAAGAGGAGAAGATATTTTCTTTTGGGCAAATATCTGGATTCTTTCTATTTTTTCATGCTGAAACGTGAAGGGATACATGGCCTTTTATAATTACAAAATGACTCTTGGTCTTCCACAATACTTAATTCAGAATAACAACTTCTTATGCAATTAAATAACAGCAATTTTCTATGCAATTAAATAACTGTAATTTCCTATGCAGTAATTAAATAATAACAACTTCCTATGCAGCAATTTCCAATAATCAAGTTTAGTTTCCAACAGGAGGCCGGTTTGCAAGGGAATCCATTGACGGCTACATTAGATTGGGGGTCGGCGACGCAGAAGTCCTGGAGCGGATCGGGATCGGAGCGGCATGGGGAAAGGGTGAAGAGGGTTAAACAAAGGAAGAGGAAAGGCCTTGCCATGGAATAATATTGTGTCTTCATGGTTGATGGGAGATTTGGCGATTCTAGAGGATGAGCTTCAGAGACCTTGATGTTTGTGTTATATATATGGGTTTGGCGCTCTGTTATATAGTCTTGTACGTTTGGTGTTTTGAAGGATTCAACACCTTTTTCATTTGACAAACGCGTCTGGTTGACCATGCGTGACAAATTAAAGATAATGTATCAAAAGATTAGACGGGGTAGGTTTAAATGATTTTCTTATGTTGACTAGGAAATGGTCTCAACAGATTGAACTTTCCTTGAAGAGTTCTCATCAGCCATGGAGTTCGGAATTTTTTTCTGGTTTAAACCTTTTTTTTTGCGTTCATGTACATATTCGCAATACCTGCAGCACCAAATATCAAAATGATATGGGATGCATGGGTAAAATTGTTATATTGCACTAACATCCGTATATATGACAAAAATACTAAAATCATTTTTGGTTTCTAACTCATTAATTATCATATTTGGGAAAAGATAATCTATCATATGATATGACTGATGAAGTCGCATGTGAGTTAACAATAGAAGTTGAGACGGCCCCAGTCTCCAAATGGTCTCATCTTAGAAAGCGGCCTCAGCTTCCATAGTGGCCTCATCTGCGGATTCGGCCCCTGCTTCCATGTTGGCCTCATCTCCAGACTCGACCCCAGACTCTCAAGTCGGCTATAGTCAGCCTCAGAACCGACTCGACCCCAAGACAGCCTCATCTTCAAAAGTAGCCTCAGCTTCCAAGGCGGCTCATCTCCGGATTCGGCCCTTGCTTCCAAGTCGGCCTCGTCTTCGGACTCGGCCTCCAGAGTCGGCCTCAGCACCAACTTAGCCCCAAAATTGGTCCTAACATCGACTCCAAAGTCAGCCCAATCAGCCTCAACACCGACTCTAGAGTTAGTACCGATGCTATCGTCGGTCTCGACACCAACACCAGAGGCCAGTCTTTGAACCTCGACAGGGCCAAGCTATCTCAATGCCTCGAAAGGGCCAAGCTTTCTCTAAACCTCAGTAGGACCGAGCTATATATCTTAGTACCTCGCTATAATCGATCCTCATCCCTTCAATGTAAGTACCATTGCTGCTTCAAACCATACCAGATATCTCGGAGAATGAACCACCCTGATCGCAAGGATCATGGAATGAGCTTTCCAAAATGAAAATAGGAGCCAAATATAGCACTTTGTCCATGATCAATGGGATTCCAAATTTTCAATAAAGTGCCCATCAACTTCATCAACTGCCAATCCCCATAACTGTTAGGATTTCGGCCTTATCGAATGCCAACTCCCTAAAACACGTCCGAAAAATCAACTAACGGCTCACCTCCTCGGCAGTGTACAAATACCAAGTCCTAGGACCCCTTAAATACGCTCTCGAAGACAATTTAAGCCCAAAAAAACTCTAGCAAAGGCCATTGCTCCTGAAAAATTATGTCAATGAGGAAGATCCTTCTATTGGAGCCTTCTTCTCTCATTTGATTGTTGAAGATTTTCACTGACTTGGGCATCAGAGGGTCTTTCGCATGGACTACCACCCATGCTTTCTGCGCAAAAACTGTCTTACAAGTCCACTCGAACGGAAGAGCACTATCCGGATCCTGATGTATACCGCCCCCAAGCCGAAAAATGAATTTTTACAGCAATAATATGATTCTGCATTTAAAAAAACCAATTAGTTTTTGCTGAATAATCAGTATTCTATAGATTCTATGCATTTTTGACATATAAGACAATACAACATATATATCATATATCTTCATATTGAGATATGCATCCAAGTGAGTATCTATATGTTTCATGATAATTACATGCATATGATACATTTTTCTATATGTATTTATAAGTTGATGTCTATTCTATTTTCAGTTTTAAGTTTGTATGTGTGTATACGGGCGCATGTACAAATAATATGTCCGCATGCATGTACATGACTTGTACTATGATAAAATGGACTCAGCTTCTTTTGTTCTTTTCCGAGGAAAATTTCAGCCTAGGCCTGTTGCATCATGCGTGTTAATGCATATTAAATATTTTTTACCAAAAGAAGAGATATATTAAAATATTGTTAAGCGCATCCTACAGCATTGTTCTTGGACTTTTAATTCGTTTCTTCCCCTCACGAGGCGTACTGTAGAAGGAAACGATGGCTCTTCTCTAGCCACTTGTATTGTATGGCAAACAAATTCAGCAATAATTCATATTAGATTTCTTTCAACCATGTTATCTTTTTTCGATCCGTGGATTAAGTCATAGCGTGTTCTTGTTGTAGAGTTGATCAAGTCCTCGTCCGATATGCGTGCACTCCTTGATCATGGCAATAAACTGAATTTTCAATGCTTCACAACTCTATCCTCCAGGGTCTGATCCCATGCATATTATTTGATCACGGCTGGCCAGCCATCGTGACGAAGAGCATTGAATCCACTGCAATTGTATTTAGATTCTTATTTTGACTTTGTCAAGATGAGCGTCATGCTTAAATAAAATGTATACTTTCCTTGTTTACCTAAAAGGGATATGTGCTTCCGTGGTTCATTCTTCTTCTTCTTCTTCTTCTTTTTTTTTTTTTTTTTGAAAAGCGGGGGAGAGTATTTTATATTTTATTTTAATGGAAAATGTGTGAACTGAAATTTGGTTTGAACTCCTCTGTTCCTTGTACGATATGCATGACATCATTTGACAGTTTGTAAGTTTGGTACAAGGATTGTTAAATATTAATTATGTAGTATTCATCAACTGTATTTCAAGCACTCCAAATCATGAAATGCAAAGTCTATACGTTAGCATGGGAGCTACTTTTGATCGGTCATAAAAAACCAATAAAAGTAAAAGAGAGTGGCTGAGGAAAACTAAGGATGCAGGTCAAATCTCTATACCGCAGGCTGCTAAAGTTGCAAATTATTCACGTCGACTCATGATCCAATCTGATCTTGATCCCTATTTAGAGACCGTAAACTGGATCGAATCTAAAAGTTGAATCTGACATAAATTTTGGATTGAATTTGAACTTTTATTTTTTGATCTGATTCGACGTTAACATGATTTATCTTGATCTATAAACTTTAATTGTTTAAATTTTATTTTTTTATTCTAATTATTTTTATAAATTCATTAAATAAATTCTAATT
Source organism: Calamus simplicifolius (assembly GCA_900491605.1). Lineage (NCBI taxonomy): Eukaryota > Viridiplantae > Streptophyta > Magnoliopsida > Arecales > Arecaceae > Calamus > Calamus simplicifolius. The sequence continues at coordinate 20,491 of UESW01000204.1, read as the reverse complement.
TAAATATTTTTTTATCTTAACAACTAGATTTTCTCTCATATTTTTTTACAATTATATCTAAATATTTATATTTTATCATTTATTTTGATAGATTTTTATTTATATATAATATCTTTAAGCATATCAATAAATATTTTAAATATTAGAATTTATAAGCATAAGAATAAACATTTATTTGCTTGAATAGAATTAAGAAATTTTGAATAAAAATTTAAGTTTAACTTGATTTTTTAAATTTTATTTAAAATTTTTTAATAAATTTATGTTTAATTATTAATTACTAGATTTTAATAATAAAAAAAGCCTTAGCGCGTTTGCACCAAAAGAATTATTGTAGGCGTTATAATCTACCAAAAATATACCAAGATCACGGTATTGAAAACTTGAACTGAATGAAGTTAGGGTAAGGAAGAGACGATCATTTCGTTACCATCATTAGAATAATAGCAGCACAAGAATAGAAAAAAATGAAAAAGAAAAAGAGAAACAAAGCCACATGGAACCACCTCCTCTCCTCTATTCTTTGATACGTACGTGCAAAAAAAAAACTCAGTAATTTCTTTTGCAATTGCTGGATTTGAGAGGTGAATGGCATCCCGTGAGGAAGCACTAAGCTAGGCCTTCCAAAAAAAATTAAGTAATTACATTTGCAATTGCACCAGAGGAGTATCGTCAAGGATGGAAAGTCCCAAGGGGCAACAATTAGCAAGGCCTATTTCTAAGAAGGAAAATTGTTGGAACAAGATGAAAAATTGATGGGATAGGAGCAAGAAAATATTTTCTTATTTCATAGACTCTTTTTCTTATCATACAACTCTGCTCAATGCCTCTTTATATAGACTTGAAGGAAGATAATTTTAATGTCTTTGGTTTACCAAAATATCTTTCGGAAATACAATTTCTTGGGAATACAATTTGCTGGGAATATAATTTCTGATATTACCAACATGGCTCTTTGGATTCCAGTCAAGTCATTAATACAAGTATGGCTCTTTGGTTTCCGGTCAAGTCATTAATTGTAAATTACTTTTAACACTCCTCCTTAATTTACAATTGATTCTTAAATTTTCTTAATTTTTCTATGGTAACAGCTTTGGTAAGAAAATCTGTAGCTTTTTCATTTGTGCCAACATACTTTAAAATGATTTCTTCATTATTTACCAAATCCCGAATGAAATGATGTCGGAGTTCAATATGCTTGGACCTTGCATGGAAGACCGGTTTCTTGGATAATGCAATTGCCGACATATTGTCATAATAAATGGTAGTCGGTTGAACTTGGGTTTGTTGTAAATCCAATAAAACTCTTCTTAACCAAACTGCTTCGCAGGCAGCATCAGTAGCAGCGATATACTCTTCTTCTGCTGAAGATAAAGCAATTTTTTTTTTTCTTTGAACTCCATGAAATCATCTTTGAACCAAGACAAAAAAATAACCAGACGTGCTTTTTCTGTCATCAATTGAACCAGCCCAGTCACTATCAAAATAACCAATAAGCTCATTATTTTCTTCTTTAACATATTTTATGCCTTGCCTTTGACTTCCTTGGAGATATCTCAGGATGCGTTTTACAGCAGCATAATGCAGTTTGCTTGGTTCTTGCATATATCTTGAAACAACATTCACAACATGAATAATGTCAGGCCGTGTGTTGGTTAGATATATTAATGAACCAACTAGTCTTCTGTGGAGCTTTGCATCAGCTTTTTCAACACCATCATCTTGTTTCAACTTTTCATTCAATGCCATTGGAGTTGAAACTGGTTTACTTTTGTCCATATTAAATTTTTGCAACATGTCTTTAATGTACTTCTCTTGAGAGATAAAAATTTCTCCTTTGGCTTGCTTTACTTGGATGCCAAGAAAATACTTCATTAATCCAAGATCTGACATCTCGAATTCCTTCATCATGCTTTGCTTGGATTCTTCTACAATTTGCATGTTAGTTCCAATGTAGACAAGATCATCAACATAGATACAAACAACAAGAAAGTTAGTGGCATCAAATATCTTTATATAAAGAGATGGTTCACTTGGGCTTCTTTGGAATCCATTTGAACAAAAGTATTTGTCAATCCTGCTGTTCCAAGCTCGTGGAGCTTGCTTCAAGCCATATAGAGCTTTGTGAAGTTTATAGACTTCATGTTCCATACCTGCCACTTCATGCCCTTGAGGTTGTTTGACGTATACCTCCTCCTTAAGTTCGCCATTGAGGAAGGCAGATTTGACGTCAAGTTGGAAGACTTGAAGCTCAAGTTGGGCAGCAAGAGCAAGGATAATACGGATTGTCTCCATTCTTGCAACTGGAGCAAATGTTTCGGTGAAGTCAATGCCAGACTGCTGTAAGTATCCCTTGGCGACAAGTCGAGCTTTATGCTTTTGAATAGATCCGTCTTCTTTATACTTGATTTTGTAGATCCATTTTAGCTCGATTACATCCTTCCCTTCCAGCAAGTTGACAAGCTCCCAAGTTTTGCTCTTTTGAATTGTTGCTATTTCCTCATCCATTGCCTTTTTCCATTCTTCCTTCACCACAACTTCCTCAAAATCCTGAGGTTCATAACCAAATAATGCAAAGTGACAAGAGTTATAAATATCTTGCATGGATCGAACTTTCTTTGGTGGAGAATCTGTATCCATGGTTTCTAAGAAAGTATGAGAATGAATGGAACTTGATGAAGAAGAGGAGGCTTGTGATGTAGATGATGAAGTTTGTGTTGGTGATGAAGGATTAGAATGAATTGAACTTGGTGATGTAGAAAATTTGTTGATGCTCTTCTTGTTTAGCTTGTGGCTCTATGAACTCATATGAGTTTGGCATTTGAGATGAGATTTGTGTCCAATTCCAGCTAGTTTCTTCATCAAAAATTACATCTCTTGAGATGACAAGCTTCACTACAAGGGGAAAAAAATATTGCGACGCCCAAATGCGTCGCAATTGCGTTGCTAAACATGCTATTGCGACGCAATGACGGCGTCGCTCAGATATCCGTCGCAATATCCATTTGTCGCAATTGCGTCGCAATATTTGACTCTCTGCGACGCATCCAAATGCGTCACTAAATTTAAAACTAATTTTTAATATTTAAAATTATTATTAAATATTGCAACGCATTTAATTGCGTCGCAATATTGCGACGCATTTAGTTGCATCGCAATATTTAATAATAATATTTTTGATATAATAGCGATGCAATTTGAGTCGCTAATGCGTCGTAAAGAAAAAAAAATTTAAAATATTACGATGCAAGGTCATTGCATCGCAATATTTATTAAAAATATTTTAGATATAATAGCGATGCAATTTGAGTCGCTAATGCGTCGCTATTAAATTTTTTTTTAAATTATTGCGACGCCAGGTCATTGCGTCGCAATATTTAATAATAATATTTTAAAAATATTAGCGATGCAATTTTGTCGCTAATGCGTCGCTAATTAAATTTTTTAAAAAATATAAATATTAAAAATTAAAACGGTTAATACAATTTCGTTACATTTAAATATTGATAGAAACATTCTTCACTCATATTAATCCAAACAATAATCAATTTTTAAAAATAATTCATATATTAAAATTTTAAAGTTTTCATGTACAACATAAAAAAAGAAAAAAATACATCAAGAATCTGAGCGATCACGTGGAGGCTGGAGACCCTGCGATAAGCGGCTAACCATATCCTGCAAATGACGCATCTGATCTCGCACGTCTGCAAGCTCCTGATCCGGCCTCGCATACGCTGCTCGAACTCATTCTCGACCTCCTGCCGAACCTTCTGCCGAACCTCCTCCGCAATAGATCTCCGAATGTCGTCTAAACATTCGGCAAAATATCACTAGAAAATTGCGAGCTGGAGGCCTGATGGGGAAAATATGCAGAAGCTCTAGTGCCCAGACCATAGACCCTGCGGTCTCGTGGTTGGGCACCAACAGCCTCCAAAAACACACGTCGACTCTCATCTCCTGAGAGTTCGACGGGCGTCTCCCCATTAGTGGAGTCGACCTGCGATGCCTGGGAGCGAAGTTCCTCGACTCGTGTCTTTGAATTATAAATCAACAATAAATAAGTTAATAAATTTCTTGAAATAAAATTTTAGAAATTAAATAGATACTACATAAATCTAATTTCTTACCGCAACCTTCTGTGATCGCGTGTCGACCCAGGAACCGTCCCTCCTGGTGTGTCGCCCTGAATAGACGAAACTCACCAGGATCTCTGCCCTCCTGCTCAGACTATAACAATAAAAAAATTTATATTAATACAAATATTTGTAAATAACTAAATTAGTAATTAAAATATTTATGTTTTCTTACCATACGTCGTCTGTGCTCCTGAATCGAAATGGAGCCCGAAGTATGGCGGGAGAGACCCGTGCCAGGACCGCCCTTCTCGGATCGGTGGTTCGTGCTGGCTGATGCGGACCTCCTGCGCCAGCCATCGGACTGCCAGGCCTGCTGCCACTCATGCCATATACCCTCTAGCACATGTGCAGGACGCTGACCCGATGACCTCCAACGATGAAGCATGTCGGAGTATCGGCGTCCCATCAGAGCCTCCCATGCTGCCCTAATGGCATCATGGCTCGCAGGGTCCCACATAAACTTTTTCTGCATTAAAATAAATAGTTAGTTTCAGAATTTATTAAGATTAAGAAATTTTATATCAGTGATAAATTGTATTTAATAAGTTTACCTGAAACTTAGAAAAATAAAACTCCCTCATGGCTGGAGATACGTGGCGCCAATCATAGCCACTGGGATCTGCACGCCTCTGAAATACAGCGCTGATGTGGCTGGATACATGATGCTGCTCAATAAATCTGTTAAAAAAATGCATGTTTATAAGTAATTGACTTAAAAACATAAACATATATTTTTAATTAGTATATACTTACAGCCCATGAGCATCAAGTCAAAGTACGGTGCGGCCGATGGTGGAAGAACTCTCGGAGGTATGTGCCGATCGGCTGGATGGTAATACCAATGCAGGATCACCGCCGACTGCTGGAGAGATCGAAGGCTGTGCGATGTGTGGAGATCCAAACTCTCCATCTCCAAAGCTCATGTGATCTGATGCAGCAGAGCTACGTCCCTGCTCACTCCATATGTCATCGATAGAACTACCTCTGCCCGTCATACTGAAAATACTAAAGATTCATGCAATTAAATTACGATTAATGATTGACTATGTAAAAATTTACCACTTATAAAATAAAGTTGAATTTAAGAAAACCTCTATGTTTAATAGATGTCATTTGTTTCATGAAATATTGGTTCAACATCCGATGCCGTATCGGACTGCGATTCAGTTTCATTATCATCGGAAGGAAACAAACATTTGCATCTGCAATTTCTTGGACATCACCATTTGGATCTCTAAGTGATGTTTCAGGAGCCCTTGTGTCATCCTCAATTGCATGCATTTCCATCTCATCCTCTTGAAATGCAGGGCACTCGGCTGATTGACTTGATGAACTCTCCTCTAATAAGATTGTTGAACGTGGTACGATTTTAGAAAGCCCATCAATCTCGCTTGTCGTTGCGCAAACTTGGATATCCGCAGTAAAACACTTGCTGAGCTTGAGATGCAAGGATGAATGGGTCATATTTCTGCAATCTTCGTCGATGGTTCACTTCAACCAAATTGTAGTCGTTATGAATCCTTTTGCCCACAGGAACTGTCGGATCGAACCAATCGCAACGAAACAATACGGTTTGTTTCATAGCCCAACCGGGATATTCAACTTCAACCACCTCTACTAACTTTCCGTAATAATCCTGCATATTTGCTCTAACACTTTCTCCTTTAACACACACGCCCCAGTTCTGCGTGCCTCTTGAAGCAGCTAATCGTTCAATCTGAAATTTGTACCCATTAATAAAATAGCTAGTAGAGGTTGTTATGGTCTTCAATGGCCATTGCGATAGACATTTAATGAAAATATTATCGGTTGGGAACCATGGACCATTTACCTATAAATTAATAAGCTATTCACAACCAATTCAAAAAGTAAAGCCATTACTTAAATTGATTGAGTGATACTACTCACAAATTCATAAAACCAGTAAGCGAACTCCATTTCTAACTTCTGTCCAATTGCAACTTGACTGATGTCAGGATTCATCTGTCATTGTCTATCACAATACATCCTTATGGGATGATAAGGATTAAAACTGATGTTAGCAATTAAATATTATGGTATATTGTAATTTAAATTAGAAGTTCCAATTAAGCATTGAAGTATACACTTACTCAATATATGGATCGACTTCTCTACAGTTCATTAGGATATAATAATGTGCTGCATTATACTCCATATCGCTAAGATTTCTTGACTTCTGCCCCCAAATGAACGGCCGATACTTTAAAAATTGATATTCTACTGTCATTAGGTTCTCCTTCATCTACACATACGTCATCGTTATGACCAAGATTTCAGCTCCTCGTATGGACGTGACCCTCAAAGTAATGTGAGGCAAAAGCTGAAACTTCTTCAACCAAGTGTGCATTGCATATAGAACCTTCAACCTTTCCTTATTACGCACATTATTTTTTAACTTCTTAAGGTACCTATTTGTAAAGTTGAGACAAAAATTATCCAATTTTCTCGCAATGAAATAATATTTAAATGTCAATATGTCTTAATGATGTATATATTTATGTCTCGAAGGATACATCCAGCGATACTGCACGGGACCAGCTATGCTCGCTTCGTATGGCAAGTGAACCGGTAAATGCTCCATTGAGTCAAAAAAACTGGGAGAAATATTCGCTCCAGCTTGCATAAAATAATTGAAATTTCCTTCTCAAGCCTTGCCATGGATGCAGAAGTAATGACTGTGGCAGACAACTCCTTGAAGAACAAGCTGAGCTCTGTCAATGCCTTCCAGACATGTTGCGGAAGCAACTCACGAAAAGCTATAGGTAATAACCGTTGCATAAAAACATGACAGTCATGACTCTTCATGCCGAACAACTTGAACTTATGCATGTCCACACACCTACCGATATTTGAGGCATAACCATCTGGAAATTTTAACCCTCTAAGCCAGTTACATAAAACTTCTCGTGAATTTCTGTCAAGAGTGTAACAGGCTTTAGGATAGGTCCCGTCGGCACTCCTCCTCAAATCACCTCTTCTGCAATACTGATTAAGTTCTTCTCTTGACTTTGCAGTGTCTTTTATTTTTTCCGGGATGTTTAGCACCGTGTTAAATATGTTATCAAAAATTTTTTTCTCGATATGCATAACATCCAAGTTGTGCCGGATGAGATTTGTGCTCCAATAAGGCAAATCCTTAAAATATACTCCGCTTCTTCCAGTTATGTTCTTTACATATACGGCCATTTATTTTATCTGCATCTGGTTCCAAGCATACCTCAACCCCAAATGCTCTATAGTATCAAATATATCCGTGCCGGACCTAACCGGTTCGGCAAATTTTGTGACTGCTTTGTTCTTCCGGAAGGCGATCAAGTTACGCCTATAAGGATGATTTGGGGGCAAGAACTTCCTATGATTATCAAACTATGATTGCTTACCACTCTTCTGCAATGTAAATGCATCCGAATCATACATGCAATGAGGGCATGCCAGACGTCCAGCAGTGCTCCAACCAGACAACATTGCATATGCCGGGAAGTCACTTATTGTCCACATCAAAGCAACTCTCATGATGAAATTTTGTTTCATAGAAATGTCGTAGGCTACGACTCCTGTTTCCCACAACATTTTCAATTCGGCCACCAACGGTTGCAGGAAGACATCAATCTTTTTCTTTGGATTTGATGGTCCTGGAACCAAAACTGTCAAAAACATTGCAGTCTCTTTCATGCACTTCCATGGAGGAAGGTTATATACAGTCAGTATCACAGGCCAACATGAATACTGTTGCCCCGCTTGACCGAATGGTTGGAAGCCATCGGTACAAAGACCTAATCTCACATTCCTTATATCTTCAGCGAAATCAGGATGATTTCATTGAAATGCTTCCAAGCTTTTGAATCTGATGGATGCCGCATTTCATCCTCTTTAGATTCATGTTCGGCATGCCATCTCATATCAGCAGCTGTAGCCTCAGATCTATATAATCTCTGCAGGCGTGGGTAAGAGGAAAGTAATGCATCCTCTTGTAAGGCACACTTTTCCTCCTACTTGTACTAGCTCCCCCTTCGCTGGTTTTGTACCTCGATTGCCCACAAATCTTACACCATCTCAGCTCCGAGTCTTCACCCCAATATATCATACAATTGTTCAAGCAACAATCGATCTTATTAACCGGGAGCCCAAGCCCACGCAACAACTTCTTGTTGAGTAAAAACTGTCTGCTACAACATTATCATTTGGCAAAATTTCCTTGATTAACCCAGCTACAGAATTGAACGCCTTTTCTGATAATCGATGTTCTGCCTTAATATTCAACAACGAGCAGCCGTAGACAACTGGGAATGACCCTCACAACCAGGATACAATTCTTGATTTGCAGCACGCAACATATCATAAAATTGCTGTGCATCTGGATTTGGTTCTTCCATAAATGTATTCTGATTGAATTCATTACCCGATGCATTCATCACCATTTCTTCATATGTGTTTAAATTCACAAATGGTTCATCTACGGGAATTGACACTTGTTGGCCTTGTAACAACTGCTGGAATTTCCTCTGGTTCACCATGACAGTACCAACATCGTAATCAGGAACAAACCCCTTTTTACACAAATGCACCTTAACAGTTTCGACATCTCTGTAGGCTTTATTCTGACACCTGTGATAGTTGCATGGGCACCTAATCCTAGGCCCATCCATCCATTCAGGTTGGCTACATGCAAATGCGATAAATTCTTCCAATCCATTCAGAAAATCTGGATTAAGCAAGCCATCTTTTATCCTTGCATACATCCACGAGCGAGCCCCGCTCATTTTTGACCGACTTATACAAAGTCTGGTAAACCATTAAAGGAAACCACATTATAAAACTATATTAGCATTACTAAATATATAACTAAATTATTTCTTTTACACAACTAAGGTTAATAACAACCATTTAAATCATTTATAAAACCAATTTTTTTTTAGACAACTAAGGTCCCTACCCTGCAAGGCCGAGCCACGGCTACGATCCTTGGCGTGCTAGCAAGGACCGAGGCACAGGTTCATGCCAGGCTAATGCTAGGGCTTGAGTTCGGGTCGGGCCGCAAGGCGGTCCGTTTAATCATGAGACTTCACAAGCATTCAAGTGTCTTAAATTAATTCTACCTTCACTCCATGTCTAAAAGGTAAGGCCCTATCCCATTCAAGAATATTTTTTGTGATATGTTATTCTGCTATTAATTATCATCGATCGGTTACATTGAAATTTCGGCAGCATTTCCCCATATGTTCTCCTAAATGTGTGGTATATAAGCCACACTAGGAGAACGTATGAGCAAATACAAACCGCAATCTCACCCAACGATGATTAATAGCAGACTAACATATCGCAAAAAATATTCCCAAACTGTCCACCAGGACAATTTGAGAATTTGCAAGACTAAGGCTTACAAATCTCAAACGGGTCTAAAGGTTATAGTGCTGTGATTAATAATATGGAAGTCCGAAGACAATCGAACTTATGCTTGTTATTCTTAACTTCTTGTCAATTATACATATATAGGAATAGTGTTCTATATATATAGTCACTGACTTCTTAAGATTATTGTGTCGAATACAAATGTTTGTGAAGACTAAAATATAAATCATTGAAACTACTAATTTGTTGCTGCAAATTAAATAATAATACAACAAGACTTTCTATCTAGCATTACATAATTTAATGCATCATTCAGTTTGCAGCAGAATGTAAATAATCAAGACATAACAATTGTAAATAACTACAAATGCACAAATATTATTGCATAAACATTCTGCTTAAATTAATTATTGCATAAACATTTGTAAATTAAATAATAATACAACAAGACTTTCTATCTAGCATTACAAATATTATTGCATAATCAAGACATAACAATCAGTCTATCCAAAGAGCTCCGACTAATGACATAAATTAATTAATTTATAACTAATCTAATAAAAAATTAGATTAATATTTTTTTTAATATTTATCATCAAATTATTTAAAAATATTTTTAAAATAATAAAATATGATAGAATCTAATTTTTTTGTTAATTTTTTATGAGTGTTAATTTTTTTTTAATTGAAGGGGCCGGGGGTGGGGAAAAGCCCCTAGCTGTTACCTTTTTATTTTTTTTTTTTGTCTGGCCACCATGGCCGGAGAAGACGAACGGGAGGGGGGGGTCCCCCCCTAACTGTTTTTTTTTTTGGCCTGGCCACCGTGGCAGGCCACGGCCACGGCACGGCCGTGGCCTGGGGGGGGGGGGTTTCCCCCCCCCTGTTAAATTTTTTTTTTGGTGGCCTGGCCACCGTGGCCAGGCCAGGCCACGGCCGGCCGGCCGGCCAGCCGTGGCCCGGGGGGGCCCCAGCCGGCCACGGCCGGCCGTGGCCGGAGAAGACGAAGGGGGGGGAAAACCCCCCCCCCCAACAAATTTTTTTTTGTGGCCTGGCCACCGTGGCCAGGCCATGCCGGCCACGGCAGCGGCCGTGGCCGGAGAAGACGGGGGGGGGGGAAAACCCCCCCAAAAAATTTTTTTTGGCCTGGCCACCGTGGCCAGGCCACGGCCGGCCACGGCAGCGGCCGTGGCCGGCCACGGCAGCGGCCGTGGCCGAAGACGGCCACGGCCGGCCGTGGCCGGATTTAAAAAAAAAGAAGGGGGGCTTACCTCGGTCGGAGGGGACGCCGCCGGAGTGGGGGGAGCTTCCGCCGGGAGAGAAGAGGGGAGCCGGAGGAGCGGATGGACGGCGGCGGCTAGGGTAGGAAAAGGAAGAAGAAGAGAAGGGAAGGGCCCGAAGTAAATATGGTGATTAGCGACGCAATATTGCGTCGCTAATCACTCGCTATTTTTTTTTTATTATGGATTAGCGACGCAACAATGCGTCGCTAATCCATCGCTAATTTGGCTTTTTTATTATTTTATGCAAAACTTAGCGACGCAACTAATTGCGTCGCTAATGAGTCGCTAACTTGGCGCCAATGGGCGGGAAATATTTTTATTTTCTAGAAATTGCATCGCTCGCAATATTTTTTTAATATTTAACTAATTGCGATGCGACATTGCGCAATAATGCGTCGCGTTTTTCTTTTATTTTCTGCATCGCAAACTAAAATAATTGCGATGCGCGATGCGACGCATTTCGCATCAATTGCGATGCATATATTTCGCCATTGCGACGCAATAATGCGTCGCGCGTCGCCATTCGCAATATTTTTTTTTTAACAATTGCGACGTGCATCTCTAAAAAATTGCGACGCAATTGCATCGCTTCAATGCGTCGCTAATGCGTCGCAATAATTATTGTTAAAATAATTGCGAAACAATATTTTTTTTAATATTACTTCTTAAAAACATTGCGACGCAATATGTGATCTCGGACCGTGGCGATCGGTCCGATCGCGACGATCCGACGGTTGCGATCGATCCAAGCCCTGATTCCGATCGGCCATGACCGATCTCGGACCGTGGCGATCGGTCCGATCGGCGACGATCCGACGGTTGCGATCGATCCAAGCCCTGATCCCGATCGGCCATGACCGATCCCGGACCGTTGCAATCGGTCCGATCGACGATCCGACGGTTGCGATCGATCCCGGCGATCCGATGGTTGCGATCGATCCAAGCCCTGATCCCGATCGGCCACGACGATCTCGGACCAGATCGGTCCGATCCCCGATCGGCGACGATCCGCAATCGATCCAAGCCCTGATCCCGATCGGCCACGACCGATCTCGGACCGTGGCGATCGGTCCGATCGGCGATGATCCGACGGTTGCGATCGATCCAAGCCCTGATTGATCCGATCGGCGACGACGATCTCGGACCGTCGCGATCGATCCGATCGGCGACGATCCGACGGTTGCGATCGATCCAAGCCTGATCCCGATCGGCCATGACCGATCTCGGACCATTGCAATCCGTCCGAGATCGGCGACGATCCGACGGTTGCGATCGATCCAAGCCTGATCCCGATCGGCCACGACCGATCTCGGACCATGGCGATCGGTCCGATCGATCCGACGTTGCGATCGATCCAAGCCCTGATCCGATCGGCCACGACCGATCTCGGACCGTGGCGATCGGTCCGATCGCGATGATCCGATGGTTGCGATCGATCCAAGCCCTGATCCCGATCGGCCACGACCGATCTCGGACCGCGATCGGTCCGATCGCGACGATCCGACGTTGCGATCGATCCAAGCCCTGATCCGATCGCCATGACCGATCTCGGACATCGGCGATCGGTCCGATTGATCCGACGGTTGCGATCGATCCAAGCCCTGATCCCGATCGGCCACGACCGATCTCGGACCGTGGCGATCGGTCCGATCGGCGACGATCCGATGGTTGCGATCGATCCAAGCCCTGATCCCGATCGGCCACGACCGATCGACCGCGGTCCGAGATCCGGATCCGCGATTCGGATCCGGGTTGCGATCGATCCAAGCCCTGATCCGATCGGCCACGACCGATCCGGACCGTTGCGATCCGATCCGATCGCGATCGATCGATCCGACGGTTGCGATCGATCCAAGCCCTGATCCCGATCGGCCACGACCGATCTCGGACCCGATTGGTCCGATCGCCGATTCGATGGTTGCGATCGATCCAAGCCTGATCCCGATCGGCCACCGACGATCCGACGGTTGCGATCGATCCAAGCCCTGATCCCGATCGGCCACGACCGATCGGTGGCGATCGTCCGATCGGCGACGATCCGACGGTTGCGATCGATCCAAGCCCTGATCCCGATCGCCACGATCGATCTCGGACCGTGGCGATCGGTCCGATCGGCGGATCCGTTGCCATCGATCCAAGCCCTGATCGATCGGTTGATCTATCGATCCGATCCCGATCGATCCCGATCGGCCACGACCGATCTCGGACCGTTGATCCGATCGCGACGATCCGACGTTGCGAATCAAGGATCCGATCGGCCACGACCGATCTCGGACCATGGCGATCGATCGGCGACGATCCGACGGTTGCGATCGATCCAAGCCCTGATCCCGATCGGCCACGACCGATCTCGGACCGTGGCGATCGTCCGATGATCCGACGGTTGCGATCGATCCAAGCCCTGATCCCGATCGGCCACGACCGATCTTGGCGATCGGTCCGATCGCGACGATCCGACCGATCGATCCAAGCCCTGATCGATCGAGACCCGAAGATCCGATCCCGATCGATCCAATCCCTGATCCCGATCGGACCATCTCGGACGATCCGATCGACGATCCGATGCGATCCAAGCCCTGATCCCGATCGCCACGACCGATCTCGGACCGTGGCGATCGGTCCGATCGATGATCCGTTGCGATCGATCCAAGCCCTGATTCCGATCGGCCACGATCGATTTTCGGACCGATCGCTATTTAACATAATTAATTTTTTTAAAACATTGCGACGCAAAGGGTTGCATCATAATTTTTTAATATGATAATTATATTATATAAAAATTAATTTTATTTAAAATAATTACGATGCAACAAGTGCGTCGCTAAATTAAAACATAATTTTCCTAATTTTTTGGTTTATTGCATCGCTAATGCGTCGCTATTTAACATAATTAATTTTTTAAAAATATTGCGACGCACTGTTGTGTCGCAATATTTTTTCTCATAATTATATTTTATAAAAAATTTTATTTAAAATAATTGCGACGCAATATTGCGTCGCTAAATTAAAAAATTTTTTCTAATTTTTTGGTTTATTGCGTCGCTAATGCGTCGCTATTTAATATATTTAATTTTTTTTAAAAATATTGCGATGCACTGAGTTGCATCGCAATATTTTTTCTAATATTTATACTTTAAAAATTAATTTTATTTAAATTAATTTGATGCAATTGTGCGTCGCTAAATTAAAAATAATTTTTCTAATTTTCTGGTTTATTGCGTCGCTAATGCGTCGCTATTTAATATATTTAATTTTTTAAAAACATTGCGACGCACTGAGTTGCGTCGCAATATTTTTTTAATATTTATATTTATAAAATTTAATTTTATTTAAATTATTTGTGATGCAATTGGTGCATCGCTAAATTAAAATATATTTTTTAATTTTCTGGTTTATTGCGTCGCTAATGCGTCGCTATTTAACATATTTAATTCTTTTAAAAATATTGCGACGCACTGAGTTGCGTCGCAATATTTTTTGATATTTATATTTTATAAAAAATTAATTTAAAAATATTGCGATGCATTATTTGCATCGCTAAATAAAAAATTAATTTTTTTTGATTTTCTGGTTTATTGAGTCGCTAATGCGTCGCTAATTGCGTCGCAATATTTTGTTGTCACAGAGGCGTCGCAAAGTGGTCGCAATTTAGCGACGCATAATTGCGTCGCTAAATTTGCGTCGCTATTTCAGTATTTTCTTGTAGTACTTCTTGGTTTTTGGATTGAATAACCTGTATCCTTTAGATTCATCACTATAACCAATAAAGATTAATTTTTCTCCTTTTCATCAAATTTCTCCCGGTACTGTGATGGAATGTGAGAATAAGCAATACAACCAAATAATTTAAGATGATGTATTGTTGGTTTTCTTTGTGCCATGCTTCAAATGGAGTTTTGTTAAGCACTACTTTTGTAGGAAATATATTAAGAATGTAAACAACAGTATGCACACCTTCAGCCCAAATTTATTTGGTAAGCCTTTTTCCTTTCAGCATGCTTCGGGCCATTCCACAATGGTTCGATTTCTTCTTTCAGCAACTCCGTTTGTTGAGGACTCATACGAACTATGAGTTGTCTTTGGATACCATTTTACTGACAGTATTCCATGAATGGTTTGTAGATGAACTCTCCTCCTGATCAGTTTCGAAGAGCCTTGATTTGAAGTCCACTTTGTTTCTCAACTAATACTTTGAATTTTAGGACCCACATATAGATGAAGCTTCGGTTGTTGTGTGATGGAGTTCTTATGGTTCCACATATATCAGCATGAATAAGTTCAAGAGGTGCTTTGGTTCTCCATGAAGACTTTGGATATGGTAGCTTGTGCATTTTTCCATATATGCAGCCTTCACATACTTGGTTCTTTCTTTAATGAGAGGAAGACCAATCACCATATTTTTTTGCTTGAGTAGATGCAACCCCTTCATATTCAAGTGTCCATATCGAAGTTGTCATAAAGTTGACATATTAATAGCTTCACTTTTGAATACGACATCTTTAGATAACATAGTTAGAGGAAAAACCTCGTTTGTGCTCATGGGTACAGTAGCAATTAGATAGTTATTCTTTTTATCAAAATTTTACCGCTACTGTTATTAAAGTTGACAACATATTCTTTTTGAGTAAGTTGCCCAATGCTTAGGAGATTATGAGATAGATTTGGCACATAAAGAACATCATTAATAAGCCTTTTGGTACCTCCTTTGGTGAGAACTTCAATAGTTCCTTTGCCTTCAACAGTTTGGCAGTTTGCCGTCTCCGAGCATGACTTGAGAAGAATAATTTTTGTCAAGTTGGACGAAGATTTTTTGATTCCCCGTCATGTGGTTGCTACACCCACTATCCAAGTACCATATATTTTGAGAATCTTCTTGGGCATTCATGCAAGAGAAGAGCTGTTGAGTTTCAGCTTCATTTTAGTGAAGTTGGCTTCATCATTTCCATTCCTTTTTTGGTACCAACAGTCCCTTGGTGAATGATTAGGAATGATGCACTTATTGCATCTATATCGACAATCTTTTGAGTCATGGTTGTTCTTCTTGCAGACTCGGCATCGAGGATTTAAACCACCTGATTGTTGGTTTGCTCCTTGATTGTTGCCTTTTTCCTTCTTTTGGAATGGTCCTCCTTTGTACTTCTATTAAAGTTCTTTTTTTCTGAGGTGTAAAGCTTGGTTTGGAAGGCTTGCTCAAGAGGTTGAGTAGAAGACCTATTCATTCTTTCCTCATGAACTTGAAGAGAACTCATTAGTTCATTAAAGTTTAAGTAAAGAGATCTTTTGATTCTTCTATTGCAATGACAACATGATCATATTTTATAGGAAGACTTCTAAGAACCTTTGAATAACTTTTCTATCTTCAATGGTATCTCCAAGGCTTCTAATTTGATTAACCACTTTAATAACTTTGGTAAGAAAGCTTTGCATACCTTGTCCTTCTTTCATTTGCATGTTGTCAAAATCTCTCCAAAGTGATTGTAACTTTAGTGAGATGATTTTCTCATTACCTTGGAAACCTTCTTTGAGTATTTCCCAAGCTTGCTTTGCTTTCTTTGCTCCAAAAATTCTAGGGTAGATGGTTTGGCTTATTCCTTGTTGAATGTATCGAAGAGCACTTGCATCTTTCTTCACATTCTCCTGTACTCCTTTTGTTGCTTTGTTGTCCATTTTATTGTAGCATCTTGTGGTTGAGGTGGCTCTTCATAGGAACCTTCGACTATGTCCCAAAGGTCTTGGGAGATGAATATGGTTTGCATTTGACTACTCCAATAGTCATAATGCTCATCATTGAAGATAGGAACTTGGTTAGAAGTGTAGGAGAACATGGTAGTTGATGAAGTTGCCATCTTGACAAGTGCTTCTTCTAAGGCTCTGATACCAAATTTGTTGGAACAAGATGAAAAGTTGGTGGGATAGGAGCAAGAAAATTTTCTTATTTCATAGACTCTTTTTCTTATCATACAGCTTTGCTCAATGACTCCTTATATAGACATGAAGGAAGACAATTTTAATGTCTTTGGTTACCAAAGTATCACTACAATAAAATATTATTTTAACGACTCTTTTTTTCCAACATTAAGGAAAAGCATCGGAAATTACTGCGCTTTCTAGCCCGTCCGACCCAGTTCTTCTAGCCCAGTACCCAGTTCTTCTGGCCCGTCCAATCGCCTAGCTTTCTTCCCCGCCACCCAGAACTTCTCTCATCTTCCCCCCTTCCCCGCCCCGCTCGCCAACTTCTCTCATCCCACCCGCAGATCTTCTTCCCACCTCCCCACCTTCGCCCAAATCCTCCCTCCCCCCCCTCCCCTAACAATCTTCAATCTTCTTCCCACCGCCTCTGCCCATATCCTCTCCCTCACCCCCCCTTCTTCCCAACGCCCAGATCATCCCACCCCCCACCCCCACAATCTTCTCCCGTGGCCCCCCACAAACCCCCCCTCCCCTCGATCTTCTTCGAGTCTGGATGCGGAACGACGGCGAGTTTCCACTGTGATGCAACCCATCATCTTCGCTCCTCCCGCATGCTTGCGCCAACCACCCTGCGTCTCCCCCTCTGATCTCCCGGTAGATGCCCTGATCCCTTCTCTGATCTTTTTTTTTTCTCTTTCATTCGTTGTTTGTGTGCAAGGACTCTTAGGGTTTTGATGATTTAGAGGGGAACCGTATTTTCGTGGTGATTTGTTGTTGTTGATTCGTCTGGATGAGCCGACACATATGTCAATAAATGGTGATAGATTTATTAATGAAATCGGTTTTCCTCTTATATTCCGATATCTAAAAGTTATCATTTAATATGCTTCATAAACCATGATCTTCATTGCCTGGTTTGTGCGAATTTGCCTTTTTTTTGGAATTATTTTTTTGTAGGAATCCCAAAAATTTCTTTCATCATCTTGAGAATTTACCGTAATAATTTTGAAGAAGAGGATTGCGGCTGATTTCGGGCCAAAGATTTCTTAATGAAACCTTAATGGATAAGAAAGCAAAGGGAAATCCTGAGCCAAGGAGGGGCGAGATCAAAAAGCGGATAATTAGCGACGTAGGCAAAACCATGTCCAGCGTCGTGACTACCATCATGGGGGGCAAAGATAATAAGGAGGGAGGGATCGTAACGCTGGTAGTTGAACACCCCACGAGTCCACTGGACAGAAGCTTCTGACGCTCAGATTGATGGCTGTGGAAGCTATTGAAGTTCCTTCAACTACAATAATGTTGTTGCTGCTTCTTTTTTTTTTTTAATCCAGTTCAACCCAGAAACATTCCTGCAAATGGAGAGTGAAGTATGTAGAGCTATGAAAATTGAAAGCGCTTCCTATAAACGGAGACTGAAGTATATAAAGCTATGAAAATTGAAAGCTCTCGTAGCTTTCTTGACATATCCTGAGATGAAGTCCATTTTGACACCATCTAAAAGCTCTCCAGTGATCTGGTAAGTGTAACATTTATGAATTATTAGGTTTCTTGAGACCAAGGATGGCTCGAAGACCTGGCCAAAATCCATTGTGGGTGGCATGTTAGTAACTTCAGAGAGTGCTATGAAGTTATATCTCCTTGAAATGAATACAAGGATACAAGCAGATTGTCACCTAACATTTATGTTGTGATGTAGTTTTTCAGATTATGTGAAACTTGTGACGTTAGTAAATACTAATGTTTATTTTTTTGCTAGCACAGAGTAGCCAGCAGGAGTATTTGAAACTTAAAGCTCGTGTTGAAGCCTTACAGAGATCACAGAGGTGAATTTCTTCCACTTATTGGTGATTTGAGTCTTTTCTGTTCTTAGCATTACAATATGTATTTAGCCTGAATCACTGAAGACTAATTATGGCATGTTATTTCTATTCTTACACCTCGACGACTACAGAAATCTCCTTGGTGAGTACTTGGGTCCACTCAGCAGCAAGGAGCTGGAGCAGCTTGAGCGGCAACTTGATGCATCAGTAAGGCAAATCAGATCAACACTGGTAATCCGTACATTACTTTTCTTTCGAGATTATCGTGCACATAACGTCAGACATTCATAATTTGTCATATTTTATAAGCTAAAATACTTTTAATCCTCAAAGTTTCATTCAAAATTCATTTTGATCCTTAACCTTTAATTTCAATTGTTAGAGTTTAATTCCGATATTGCATTTATAATGTTGGATCAATTAAAATTGATGGTATTATTGATATATCATTTTGTCTGCCAGTTTACACGTTTGTAATCGTAATTCATCAATTTTAACTGATTTTATATCATGAATTGTTAAAAATATAAAAATTCAAGATATAAGATTAAATGGTAACAACTGATCAGAGTTTGAGGACCAACATGACTTTTAGTAAAAGTTTGAGGATCAAAAGTATATCATCGCCCTAAATTTTCAAAACTGGTCAGTGGTTCCTAGTTCTGTAGAATAAAACAAGATTACTTTTAAGGCTACGCACGCAATCCTTCTGATCAATGGTCTTCTTGCAGACTCAATACATGCCGATCAACTTGCAGATCTTCAACGAAGGGTATGATTAATAAAATCAAACGCTTGGAAACAAAGCTTTTTTTTTTTCGGTTCCACCAGTTCCTTCCTCCTACCCATTTTTTTTCTTGCAGGAACAAATGCTCTGTGAGGCCAATAAAGTTTAAAAACAAATGTTTGTTTTCTTAGATGTTAAGGAATAATGGAGGGGTGTTTTTCTTATTTGCATGCCTTTGCTTTATGGACTGTTGTTTGCTTGCAATGAATGCTTCATGGATTTTAGTGGAGATTCTTATTTAGTCTATATAACGATGCTTTTCGGGGGATAAGATCGGCCTTTTTATCTCAGCATCACACTCTGATAATAACATTGTTCAAGTGCTTATCCAAAGGAGAAGCTGGTTGATACTAATGGTGCAGGTATTTTCTTCTATCTTGGGTAGCAAACCATGGTTTTATTGAAAAGGAATGTGAATATCATGTTTGATACAAGCATGAGCCTTTTTTTATTTGCATGACATGATTGTTTTATGACCATCCCTATTTAAGATCGCTAACATGACAATGCTGCTTTATCTGTTCCCTTTTGTCCTGTCTAGTTTTGGGTTTTAATAGTTGTTTTCTATCTCTTTTATGTGAAAATGCTGGTAGGTGATGCATTTGTTTGGAGGATTTCTGTCTCAATTGGTCCAGGAGAAGAGAGAGGACTGCGTAAGGGCTGGGTGCTATGCAGCAAATGTTATAATACAAAGGTCGGCTGCACTTACCCAGAGAAGCCTGATTTAAGTAGGCCCTCTTTGACTATTCATAGATGAGCGTATGCCTGAGGCAAACCATCCTACTCTTTCTTTTCACAGCCTGTTATTATTTTTGCTTTGTTCTGTGAGGCTTCTTGATTGTGTACCAGTATATTCTTATTTGCCGTCAAGGGATGGCCATGGGAGCATGCTTTGAATCATTGAAACATTAGATTTTATAGTACGGCATAATGCCCTAAAGATAAGTAGTATGTCATTTTTCCAGCAAACATCTTTCTCAATGCATTATTGTACTCTTAAAGCATAATTGAAATTCACATTGAGTCTCTGGTCATATTGTTGGTTCACTGCTAAGAAATCAAGTGACTCGAAGCATGGCCTTTGTGGAAATACTAAGGCATTTTATATAGACATTTCATTTCCAACTTTTCTTTTCTTTTTTGTTTTGCCCCCTTCTTTTCATTTGTAGGATGGTTAGATGG